>JARJHM010000404.1:0-293632 GCA_033356055.1 Carex pumila | reverse complement strand
AAGATTATTGTATGAACAACAAAATAAAAAAATTTAAAATTTTCTGTTTTAAAAAAAAGTAAAAAAAATAAAAAAATTGGTAACCGTATATTATTTATGTATATGTATATGTATATGTGTATGTGTATGTGTATTTTTCTATAATTTTAAATTTCATATTTGATTTACAAATTTTTTTGGTGTAAATTTGATAAATCTAAATACGAATTTTCATGTATATTTTCAATAGAAAAATAAAAAAATTTAAAATTTTCTGTTTTAAAAAAAAGTAAAAAAAATAAAAAAATTGGTAACCGTATATTATTTATGTATATGTATATGTATATGTGTATGTGTATGTGTATTTTTCTATAATTTTAAATTTCATATTTGATTTACAAATTTTTTTGGTGTAAATTTGATAAATCTAAATACGAATTTTCATGTATATTTTCAATAGAAAAATAAAAAAATTTAAAATTTTCTGTTTTAAAAAAAAGTAAAAAAAATAAAAAAATTGGTAACCGTATATTATTTATGTATATGTATATGTATATGTGTATGTGTATGTGTATGTGTATTTTTTTATAATTTTAAATTTCATATTTGATTTACAAATTTTTTTGGTGTAAATTTGATAAATCTAAATACGAATTTTCATGTATATTTTCAATAGAAAAATAAAAAAATTTTAAATTTTCTGTTTTAAAAAAAAGTAAAAAAAAGTAAAAAAATTGGTAACCGTATATTATTTATGTATATGTATATGTGTATGTGTATGTGTATTTTTCTATAATTTTAAATTTCATATTTGATTTACAAATTTTTTTGGTGTAAATTTGATAAATCTAAATACAAATTTTCATGTATATTTTCAATAGAAAAAAAAAATTAATTTTCTGTTTTAAAAAAAAGTTAAAAAAAAAAAAAATCAGGTTCGGTTAACGATTAACCGAACCCTTGGTCCGCTAAACTGTTAACCGAACCCATACCCTTGGTTCGGTTAACGGTTTAGCGGACCAAGGGTTCGGTTAACCGTTTAGCGAACCCATCGGTCCGCTAAACCGTTAACCGAACCTAGGGTCCGGTTAACCGTTAACCAGAAATTTGGTCCGGTTAACAGTTAACCGGATTGGGTAGTTTTAAAAATTCACATCCGGTTCGGTTAATTTTTGAAAATCAATTTAATTTTTGGATAAAAATAAAAAAATCGGGAAATCGGTCATAGCCTCATCGGAAACATGCATATTGGTTGTCGTCGGTCAGCATTTATTGCTTGACTTTTACACGTCGTTGGAACTGAATTCAGATCCGGACCATCCGGTATTCCGGTGCAATGCATGCTTAACATCCTTTTTGATCTGACACAGACTTTTAAAATTTTCTATATTCTAATTGATTTCGAAATAATTTTGATTCGACTTAACAGTTTATCTAAACTGTTCAATATTATTTTGTGTTCTTAGTGCTAAATTTTATATCATTTTATATTTGTTTACTTCTTTTAAATTCATATTTTTATTATTTTGAAAATGTTCTTAGTGCTAAATTTTATATTTTTTTATATTTGTTTACTTTTTTTAAATAGATACAAAATCACTTAATCTAAAAATTATGAACTTGGATATGTAATGATTTTGTGTCTATTTAACGAAAATGGTAAACAAATTCAAAAAAAAAAAAAGTTTGTTTTCAAATATATTTTTATATGAAAAATATGATAAACGGTTGTATCAACTATTTAAATTTTAAAAATAAAAATATGAATGTTCGTAA
The DNA here is from genome assembly GCA_033356055.1 of Carex pumila. Lineage (NCBI taxonomy): Eukaryota > Viridiplantae > Streptophyta > Magnoliopsida > Poales > Cyperaceae > Carex > Carex pumila. The sequence continues at coordinate 291,877 of JARJHM010000404.1, read as the reverse complement.
CTAGCCTCCCTCTTCAGAACTTGTGAAAATGTTTATCCGCTTGCTCCATTTGCTCTTTAATTGACTCTCCATTGCGTTACAAGTATTTAACAATTAAACAACTTGCGGAGCAACTCATTTCATGGCCAACAACAAACAAGAGTAAATAAAAAATTAAATAAAAATACAATAAAATACTGTAATTGAGACTAATTTTAGGCCTAACCATTAATCACATATCAAATAATAGGTGAAATTATCATTTATTAGCGATTGTAGCATTATTGTTTAAGGTCTAAAAAACTATAGTAAATCTATAGCTAGCTATTTAGAACTCTGATAAAAGCAAAGCAGTTGATAGCATTATAGTTTTTAAGGTCCGAAAAAACTATTGCACAGCTATAGCTAACTATTTAGAACCCTGATATTTATCAACCATTTCCTTTTCTTTTGTTTACTTCTCAACTTTATTACATCCAACAATGTAGATTATATTTTTGTAAATTCGTATTCTTGGAATTTCATATTATATAATTTAAAATTTTATTTTTCATATTTTTGAAGTCAAATTTGTTATTTCAACTATTCTAAAAAATCTTGTATGGTACTCTAAAATTCAAATTTTACGATTACATAATTGAAAAGATTTAATTTTCATATCATGCAATTTTTAAAATTTTAAAGAAATTTTTTTAAATATTTATATTTTCAAAATTTTGACATCTGAAGTACCGGTATTTTAGTTTGGCAAACTTATGAGATTTCTAAACTAAGTTTAAAACAGCTAGTAAAATCGTGCGTTCATTGATTTACAGTTTTACATCGTTCATTCGTTCTTTGCACCGAAATTTATTAATATCGTTTAAAAAAATATACCAAAATACTCTGTGATTAGAGAATTTGGAAAATACTAGAGCCTCCAATTCAATCTGTGGCCATTATATAGCTGGCAAAAAAGCTCGTAACTCGTGGATCACTCGTGACTCGTCTCTAGCTCGATCGATAGTGGACCGAGTTGTTAACAAGCCAGCTCAGACTCAGACCGAGCCAACTTGGTCCATAACTAGCTCAGCCCATTAGCCCCCTGTATTTTGTGTTGATTTATATGTTGTATGAATTTAATTGTATGAATTAGCTTAGTTGTTGTATGAATTGGGTTGGCTGTTATATGTATTTATAATATTTAGTGGGCTTGGCTGTTGCATGTATGAATGAGTTTTCTTATTTTATATTTTTGAATTTGTATAACAGCAGCCCAATTAATAAAGTCCAATGAGCTAGCTCGTCAGCTCGGGCTGGCGAGCCAACTCGTTGACAGCCCTAGTGGCCAATGAAGTCGCAAATTGAATTGGAGGCTCCTAAACCTAAATATCAATATATTACAATGTATTTTTAGATTTTTTTTTTGAGCCTTCAATTCAATTTACTGCCCTCCAAGCAAAGGCGGAACCAAGATTTGAATTGGGGGGGTGGGACAAATTTTTTTGGGGAAATTTTGGGAGGTGCTAATCGGTATGCATCTGTAAACAACTATGTATAAATGGTTGATGCATGTATATATTGTTTCAACATTCATAGTTTGATGGGAGATGCCTGGCTCCCACTTGCATCCCTCTAGTTTTGCTCCTGTCTCCAAGAATAAAGCTGCAAATTGAATTGGCAGCCCTAATATTTTTAAAATTTCTCAGAAAACGTGGTTTTTTTTTTTGTTTTTTTTTGTTTTTTTTTTTTTGGAATATAGTTTAAATAAAAAATTTGGTTCCTTGTAAGTCTAACCATCACTAAATTCTTGATATATATAAGACCGGCAGGTCTTTCACCAAGTCTCAAACAAGGGAAAATTTTTCAAATGTCACTCTTTGGTAAAAATTAAAAAAGAGGAGGGATCAAGTTACAATAATTTTTGAGTTACAATAAATTATAACAATCATTTTTTACATTTTCAAAATCCAAATTGTCAATTCAAATCATTAGATGTAATCTTTACAATAAACTGTGCTTGGAGACCAAATTTTATATTTTTTGAAATTTTTTTACTATTTATTAAGATGGGTACAAAATTCAATGGTTTGAATTTAACTAATTTTGTACACATCTTAATAAATAGTAAAATTTGGTCCAATCACATGCAAAGTATATTGACTTGAAATTGAGATTGGCGCTCTTTTATGAGAGATCATTCGGAAAGAGTAACGATGCACATGTATTATGATTTATGATTGAATGACAGGATTAACGAACAAAATTAGCTATGCAAACAGGTACTGTAAGAGGATTTAACTGTGATTTTATTATTCCAATCAAATTGTTTATAGATATCAGATAGGACAATTTGAACTGTCAAATTAGAACATTATTATGGGTATCAACTGGTATGATACGGGTCGGATAGAGGCATTTTCATATCTGTACTCGTTATAATAACAAAAATAAATATTTATCTTTATCTATTTTTTTTAATACAGTATAGGTCGGATAAACAGAAAAAATGCTATTGACATCTCTTTTATGTTTTCGATAAAAAAAAATTCAAAACAAGAAAAAAAAACTAATAATGATAAATACAACTAATTTGTATTATGAAAATTTAGTAAAATATAAAACTTTATTGTATCATGTATTATTTGCATACAAATATATATTTATATATATAATTTTATTTTTAAAAATTATCCTGTAAGATAACGGGTAAGATACATTAACGAAACATCATTATCCTTACTCATACCCGATAAGTTAACGAAAAATCTTATCCTTAACTATTTTTTCAGATACAATAAAGATCAAATAAACAGATAAAAGGGTGTCATTGACACCCCTAAACATCATAGCATGGAAAAAGGACGTACTAGTAAATTGAGTAGCATATTTAGCATTAAATAAAAGGTAAAAGGCCATCTGACTTTTAGGATGAATATTAAGTTTCGAAACAATCTCTCACAAGTCACAAAGAACTATAGCTTAGTTACTAGATTCAGTATAACCAATAAATTAAGTGTGATTAATTCTCGATTAATTGTATTCAATTTGGAACATGTGTTTAAACATTTTATTTTTAAAATAAATTATATTGACAACAAATATATTTGACAATAAAATTAACTGACAAAAATTATTCTATAATCAAATGTTAAAACCTAAAACTGGTGATATGTTCTTTATTATTTAAATATGTTGTCTATTAAATAACTAAGTCACATATTTCTATATTTTTATTAAAGTTAACATTGATCGTCATAGTTTTCAAAAATAAGTTACTAAATAATGTATAATTAAATGACAAAATATTTAATTCTTGTAGCTTGAAAGTCCGACTCCACTTGTATGTAACCGAGAATTTCATAATTTAATTGCCAAACTTAGCTATTATGAGCCCGTCCCACTAGTTTCTTACTTTCTTCGTAATATACTTACAATACCTAATTGGTATGGTGTATCAATAAGTCCTACCTAAATTACAAGTATCAATAAAAAACTATTTTTATAGATTTAGGATACGTTATCCAGACCCGTTTCTAAAACCACCGTATCTGTGTCCAATATTAAATACGGATTCGTACGTGGTTCAGATACACATATGATATGCTAGTTGACGATTGAATTGTTTATAGAGGAGAGATACACTTTAATTTTACAACAATTTAATTTTGTAATTTTAAAAGTTTAAACAGTTAATTCAAATCATTTAACATGATATCTATATTAATATTAAAATGTGTTCGAACATAAAACTTTACATTTTTTAAACTTTTACGAAATTACTGTTTTTAGACAATAGTAAAGTTTATATGAAGGTTGGTCTAAGTTCGGTCAGTGAAACGCGCAAGATGTATGAGTGTATGACAAAACCGACGTACATCCCACCAGGCCACCAACAGAACACCTCTAAGGCTCTAACCGAAAGCAACATATTAATTATTAAATGCTGTGATCCCTGGCCCAATATGAGTCTATGACTTTTCGCAGCCCACACTAAACATGATGCTGCTGCAATTATTGTCCGCTAGATGTATCCATTGAAGGCCCCATTAAACTCTTACGGGCTCTTCTAGTTTGCCGTAGTACATAAGGCAATAAATCCACGGATATTATGTACTTGAATTGATATGGTATATATAACGTATTGTATTCCGAGTTTTTTCAAGAATATCGTATCAAATACGATCCTCGAACTTGTATCCGTGCAAGGGAAGGATTATAAAATATTTAAGTTATTCTACTTCTAATTGGCCAGGCATCTAGAGAAATTAGATAACCCACTTGTAAGCCACGAGAATCTTCTAGCAATATTCCAGAAATAAACCCTTATATATGCTGTCATTCTAACAAATAATCTCTATTACATCTCCTTCAATGTACTCTGTACTGGTCGACGCTGCTAATATATCAATACCTTATAATTCAATGATTCAAAAACCAACACAATACTTAATCATGCTAAGAAGATTCAGTCTGCAAATTATGTGCTGGAAATTGCTAGTTATGTTTCAAATCGATGTGTATTCATCTCTATAATTTTCAATATCACCTCTATCTTCTCACAATTCACAAATGCAGCTCTTTTTAATGACTATATTATGAAATAAAAGTAGCAAAGATATAAAAAAAGAATTTTTTTACTATTGACACAGCTATTTTTTATGTCTGTACTATGAAATAAAAGTAACAAAGATATAAAAAAAAAAAAATTCCAATTGACACGGCTCTTTTTTATGACTTTACTATATAAATAGAAGTCACAAAAATATAAAAAAAGTAATTTTAGAGTGAGTCTATGGTACTATGCATATTACGATTTGGCACCGTGCTACGGCTCTATATTTGAGTTTTCAAATCCTAATGGTCGATCCGAACCGTTCATCTTGTTCTCCATATTAATATGTATTTGGAGACCAAATTTTACATTTTTTTGAAATTTTTTTACTATTTTTTTAGATTTATTGAAAATCACTGTTTTTAGATGGTCTAGAATTTTCAAATCAAGTAATTTTCTAAATATCTAAAAAAATAGTAAAAAATTTTCAAAAAATGTAAAATTTGGTCTCCAAACACATATACATATTAATATAGAGAATAAGATGAACGGTTCGGATCGACTGTTAGATTTGAAAACTCGAATATAGAGCCGTAGCACGGTAACAACCCGCGATATGCATAGTACCATAGAGACACTCATAATTTTATACTATTGACATGGCTATTTTTTTATGACTATATTATATAAATAAAAGTAACAAAGATAATAAAAAATATTTTTTTACTTTTTAATATTGCGGCTATTTTTAATACTCTCACTTCAATAAAAAAGTTGCATGATTGTATATTTGCACGCAGGGCATTATGAAATATGTTGCAGAGGCTTGTTTTTGTATATTTCCCACAGGTTTTCAGAACCTTCCTCTCTCAGAAATGCATGATTGTATATTTGCACGCAGGGCATTATGAAATATGTTTCAGAGGCTTGTTTTTGTATATTTCCCACAGGTTTTCAGAACCTTCCTCTCTCAGAAATGCCCCTCACTTCACTTCCATTGAAGATAACAGGGATTACAACTTCTGACTCCATTCGCAACTCCAAAATTAACTGTCAAGGCAAGGAACAGCAAGAAACTAAATCACTTGTAATTTCATAATTCCAAAAACAGAAGCACCTCAAGATGGCACCAATTCAATTTCACCAAACGTATACGCACATAAAAGATTATATCACAAAGCTTATTCAAAAACAACATAACAAATAAACAGTCGCACAACATTGAGAACATAGCAAATATTACTTGAACTGATTCCACATGTTCACAGTAGTTCTCATTATTTCACCACATAACGCTGCTGCTCCTGATTCAAACTTTCACCACAATCAACCATAGAAATCAACTAAGAACAGAAACTCAAAACCACAAGATACCAGGCTAGCCCCAAACTATAACACCCAGTAAGAACTAGCCACACACGACTCACAACAACCAACACAAAACAACAGACTTGACACAACTGCAGAGACTTCGCCAGACCCACAACAGACCAGATAAGAGGGAGCAGCAGTATATATACACCCATCATACCAAGCACTCAGTTGCCACCACGGAGGCGAAGCACCAAGTGCAGGGTTGATTCCTTCTGGATGTTGTAATCAGCCAAGGTGCGACCATCCTCAAGCTGCTTGCCGGCAAAGATGAGCCTCTGCTGGTCCGGGGGGATGCCCTCCTTATCCTGGATTTTAGCCTTCACATTGTCGATGGTGTCTGACGACTCCACCTCCAAAGTAATGGTCTTGCCAGTGAGGGTCTTGACAAAAATCTGCATACCACCCCTCAGTCTGAGCACCAAGTGGAGAGTCGACTCCTTCTGGATGTTGTAGTCGGCAAGGGTACGACCATCCTCAAGCTGCTTCCCTGCAAAGATAAGCCTCTGCTGGTCTGGGGGGATGCCCTCCTTGTCTTGAATTTTAGCCTTCACATTGTCAATGGTGTCTGACGACTCAACTTCCAAAGTGATGGTCTTGCCAGTGAGAGTTTTCACAAAAATTTGCATCCCACCCCTCAACCTGAGAACAAGGTGAAGGGTTGATTCCTTCTGGATGTTGTAATCAGCAAGGGTGCGGCCCTCCTCGAGTTGCTTGCCAGCGAAAATGAGACGCTGCTGGTCCGGGGGGATACCCTCCTTGTCTTGAATCTTGGCCTTCACATTGTCGATAGTGTCAGAGCTCTCCACCTCCAGAGTAATAGTCTTGCCGGTGAGGGTCTTGACAAAAATTTGCATACCACCCCTGAGTCTGAGCACAAGGTGGAGAGTTGACTCCTTCTGGATGTTGTAATCAGCAAGGGTGCGGCCGTCCTCAAGTTGCTTGCCAGCAAAAATGAGACGCTGCTGGTCCGGGGGGATACCCTCCTTGTCTTGGATCTTGGCCTTCACATTGTCGATAGTGTCAGAGCTCTCCACCTCCAAAGTGATAGTCTTGCCGGTGAGGGTCTTGACAAAGATTTGCATACCACCCCTGAGCCTGAGCACAAGGTGGAGAGTCGACTCCTTTTGAATGTTGTAATCAGCGAGGGTGCGGCCATCCTCAAGTTGTTTGCCGGCGAAGATAAGCCTCTGCTGGTCCGGAGGGATCCCTTCCTTATCTTGGATCTTGGCCTTAACATTGTCAATGGTGTCGGATGATTCGACCTCGAGGGTTATGGTCTTGCCAGTGAGGGTCTTTACAAAAATTTGCATGCCACCCCTGAGCCTAAGCACAAGGTGAAGGGTTGACTCCTTCTGGATGTTGTAATCAGCAAGAGTGCGGCCCTCCTCGAGTTGCTTTCCTGCGAAGATCAGCCTTTGCTGGTCTGGGGGAATCCCCTCCTTGTCCTGAATCTTGGCTTTGACATTGTCAATTGTGTCAGAGCTCTCTACCTCGAGGGTAATTGTCTTGCCAGTGAGGGTTTTTACGAAAATTTGCATGCCACCCCTGAGCCTGAGCACAAGGTGGAGGGTTGACTCCTTCTGGATGTTGTAGTCAGCAAGGGTGCGGCCATCCTCGAGCTGCTTCCCTGCGAAGATCAGCCTTTGCTGGTCCGGGGGAATGCCTTCCTTGTCCTGGATTTTGGCCTTGACATTGTCTATTGTGTCAGAGGATTCCACCTCAAGGGTGATGGTCTTGCCAGTCAGGGTCTTCACGAATATTTGCATCTGTTGAGGACAGTTACCATATGTATTAGCATCAGAACAATATAATTACAATTATTACAATTAAATACACATAGGCATGTCCAAATAGTGCAGAACTATATCAGGGTTTTCAGATAACAAGTTCTTTTCATAATTCGGAGATGATCAATAATTGAAAACCATCACCTTATTACCAAAAAGAAACAAGTTCTTTACAACAATTGGATGTAATCAAAATTTAAAAACACAAAAAAAAACATATTATACAAATATAGCTCAGGTCAATGAGAGTTTTTTATTTAAAGGATGATTTTTTTAACATATCTGCACGACAAGCCTGTCAAAGGCGGTCGAACGAATAAAATCCAACAACCGATCTAATTTACAACCGACAGATCTGATGAACCTATTGGTTAATTAATATTATTAATTGATAAACTGCTGTTTTGAGGAGAATTTGAGAAGACCTGACAAGATCTACCGAATAGAGCACGACCTTAAGCACAAAATAAATAGATATCACAGATCGCCACAGAGTACAAGAGTTCATACAATATTTGATGCATATGATAACCTATCCAACAAATTTAAAAAACAATTGATAAAATTCCGATCGAAACTAACCAAAACCCGCGGCCTAATTTTCGTAATATTGAAAATTAACATTAACAAAAAAGAAAGAAAAAAAAAATACCTTGAAAAGAGGAAATAGGAAGCTTTCTTGATTTCTGAGAAATTGTGATAAGATTGAATGGAGAAACTGGGGCAGCCAATGCCTTATTTATAGCCGCCTCTGGAGTCTGGTCACCACCAAATTTAGTTACCGCCTCAAATCATTTGCCTATTAAGTGTGAACGCGGAACAAGCGTCGGATGCCGAAATTCTAAAAGTAAGAGCGAAGATGGGCGGAAAAGCAGGGTCCACAGCAGATTTATTTTCAAATTAATTAGCGTAACCAGTTTAAATAAAAATAACAAAAAATAACTTTAGCATAACTTCCCCTCCCCACAGCTTCTATTTCAAAATTAATTATTTAGTGAATTCGTTATTCCACAATTTTAAATCTCTTGATCTTCGCAAAACAAACAATAAATAAAAAACACTTGGCTAATCAAATCAACGGTTCATATTCGATGTTTGACGATGTTGACGTCGGTTTAATGATTTTTGACGTTAAGATTAAAAAAAAATTCTTGATGAGTTTCAATTAATATTAACTTATCTTGGTGGTATTAGCGAAGAAATCATATAAAAGTTGATTTATGCTATCGAGTATTTAACTTTCTTTATACTAAACAACACAACCGTAAATTTAAAAGTCATATATTTTGATTTCGAAACCTTTTAAGACAAAATTTATTAAATACAAGGCAATTTAAATTTGAGAATAGTACATGGTCTCTTAGGAAAATGTCAAATGAAAAAAAGTTTGTGGCCTGCAACAATGCGCGCGGCTTATTCGTTAGTCACAAAAAAAAAAAACTTAAATTATTTATTTCGGTCGTTGTGAGATTCCAACCTACTACAGCCGCCTATTTGTGATTATCCAGATTAGGTTATATGTCATTCAAAGAATTAATATTTAATCTAGGTCATTTTGTTAAAGAATCTAATGAGGAAATTAATATTTAACCTAGGTTTTGAAATTAAGAAGGAAGTTTATTTTAACTGATTTGATATCAAATCAGTACTAATCAATGAATATTTCATGCATATCATAAAATTAATTCATTGAATATTTCATAAATATCATACACTATATGCATCCAAGAAATCACATCATTTGACTTTATTTCACTATATATTAATGGCTATTAAAATCAACGAATTGAATTTTAACAATAATCTCCATCTCTTGATAACCATCGAAATAAAGCCAAAAAATATATAATTTCTTACACATATATAATTAAAATAATGTAAAACACGTCAACAATATAAATTTAGTCATTTTAGAACAAATTAAAAAATTACACCACTACATATCGACATAGAATCTATTTAAAATTTTACGATTTATCAAGTACAGGTTTTTCACTTGAAGCAATTTTGAACTTTGGATATTTTACATGTAAAATATATACATTTCTTTATCATTTTTCTGAGTAGCTAGGTTGTTTTTTTCGCAAAAGATTTTAATGCCAGAAGGTGCCCACATCCCACTTTTGCAATATTATTTCAGAAGTCAAAATATAAACGACGAATTAAAAAAAAAAAATCGCAAATGATCAAGAATTCGTCAATTGAACGAATCAAGTTAACTTTAGTAGGTTAATTATTGCTGCTTTCGGCTATTCACATTCTGCTTTAAAAAGGGTATATTCTTGCATTTAAATTTTAGTTTCTCAATCCTGTATAAAATAAATTTACAAAAAGGTATTAATTTTTAAGTAGATCACATCTCTTATGTCTTATCCAAATCGTTAAATAAATTCTTAAGTAAATCACAGTAACGAAAAGAAACTGAAAATTAAAAAAAAAAAAAAAAAAAAACATTACTCGTCTTATCCAAATTGTCACATAAACATTATTTGATTCTCATTCAAACTGAGACGGAAATAATGCTTACATTCGACATGTAATTCTTTTATTTTACAAATAAATTGCAATATTGAATTCAAGCCCCAAAAGGTACCAAATTGGATATCTGAGCCGATTTGATCGAAATTTATCTGGATACTAGTAATTCGCAGCATTCATAAGAAAACGGATATTTTCTAGCGTCCATATATTTTTTTCGACGCTTTAAATTTCAGACATCCATAAAATATTTGTGGACGTTGTGAATCATTAGCGTCTATAAATATCTCATTGTTTTTTTTTTTTCCTCTTTTGTGCAATTGAGTATGTTTTTATTTTGGGAACATGACCTTAGCTACTTCTCTTGGGCCTATGTTGGGTAATGATTATGATCAGATTATCAATATGCAGTATACAAATGATATTCTGATCTTTTTACATGCAGATAAATTAATGATTGAGAAGTTTAAATTAGTTTTTATAGCTTTTAAGTGAGTTTCAAGTGGTAAGGTCATTTTTCAAGACTGAATTCATTCTAATTAACATAGCTTGTAATTAAACCAATTACTCTGCTCAGATTTTGAATTGTAAATAAGCAAATGACTTCTTCAATACGGGTTTTGGCTTCATTGGAAGAAGCCTGACAAAACAACATGGACGGATTTAATTTATAAAGTTTAGACTAGATCTGTTCAGAAAGACAAATTATTATTTTTAGGTTGATTATGTTGAGTTAGTATTATCTTCCTTGCCTCTATATTATTTATCAATTTATGGAATTCCTAAGTGGTTCTACACCAAATTGACAAGATCGGGGGAAGAATTTCACGAGCTAGGAAAAGGATCTTTAATTGGTGGGGGCTCTATTTGTCTAGACCAAATAGTTTTAGGGGTGTCAATGGCACCTTTTTAGCCGTTTACCCAACCCGTTTCGTAATCGATAAGGCGGGTATGAGTAAGATTTTTTTTTTCGTTAGTTTATTGGATATGGGTATGGGTAAGAAATTTTTTTCGTTAACAAAATGAGTACAGGGGTATGCGTAATAACTATTTCGTACCCATTACCCTATAGGGTAATTATAAAATCTAAATATATATATTCAATTCAATTTTTAAACCCCTAAATATATATATTCAATTCAATTTTATGAAGAAAAAAAAATCCAAATTCAGAGGATTTCCAAAAATACCTGGCAGCCTCATTCTCGGGGGCTTCAAATAGTTTAGAGACCCCTCAAAAATAGAAATACATTTAATAGCATAATACATTTTTAAGTTTCTGAGAGGCCTTCAAACTAATATGCGGCCCTCCAAAAATAGAACCACCAAACCATTACGTGACTTAGGTATTTTTACAAATCTCCACAAATCATGATTTTTTTGTTTATTTTTTTAATATGGTACAAATAAAAATTTCGGCAACGGACCTTCACCTTGTACCAAGGAAGTTCATGACTATCTAGGACTTCAAGAGGAAAGTGTACATACCCTTTAAAAAAAAAAGCATGCCAGAGCCCAGACGCCAAAACATAGATTTTATGTTCCTAGTTGAGTAGCTGTAATGCTGACAGCCGTTGCACCCAAATACCCGATCCCCCTGCGGCCCTCCATGAACTATGACATGAACCCAACGACAATTTCCAAAATCTGACAACCGAGAAGGTACTTAACTAGCTGAATAACACCCGAGAAAAGTAAATTGCACAAACTTGATAGTTGAAATAGATATAATTCAAATGGAAGTGAATGTTCATGTGACCTTGTTATTTATTGAAAAGAGAATGGTCACAGTGCTTATTTGATAAACCAAGTTAAAGGCATCATAATTGCCATACTTCCCCACACAAAGAATCACCACTTATTTAAAACAATGACGATTTGGCAAAAAATAAAATGCTTACCAACACCATACTCCAGTAACTTGAGTAAACTATCTTTTGTAATTCTTATTCATGTGTGCTTCATAGATTATAGTTGATATAGATTAAACACCAAGCATTCACAAAACAAAGGGAAAGCAGTCTAGCATTGAGAGTAGCAGTATGTAATACACAGCCAGCCCCTTCTCCCCCTTCTCTCTCCCTCCCTCTTTCATGAAGCATATAGTGGTTCTGGTTCCCTTTTTCTTTGCAACCTGACAAAAAAGTTCAGAGAAAAACAGCTAATTAGAGGTGCTGCTCCACGTAAATATAACAGTATAGCACTTAAGAAATACCTTCTAAGGATTCACAGTCTAACACTAATTCTATACATCTCTTCTTCTTTTATTAAAACCAACTCTCATAAATTATACATAATACAAGAGAAAAAAAAAATAGGACTAAATTGCTAACCAATTATCTTTTGACCATGTACATCCCTCCGTGTCCACCACATGCAAGCTCAAGGCATGCCTTGATTGTGATGATGAATTCTCAAAACTGCCAATAATTTTAATTATTACGGAAACAATTAACAAACAACAAATCCAAATTGTTTCAATAAATCAAAAATAAAAAATAAAACAATTTTTGCCAGAAATTTTGAGGCTTTGTGAAGAAAATATAGATGACAGTTTGCCATTATTTATATTTGGAGAAGATGGCCACAATTTGAGTATTTGAATAATATTTTTGTTATAGATGAACAAGCAATATTCTAACGAAATATTCTTTCCGTATTAATATTCTTTCTTTGACATGTATTAAGGTGTGGTTTCTAACAGATCTCTGATGTTTTCAAATGTCGGCTCATTTTTGTTTTCCAAAAATTTCGATATTAAGCTGTATACCTCTGATGCACAAGATTGCCATGCAAAACCACCAGAGAACCTGATTTGACCTCTAATGAAACAAAGTCCTTCTGATCATAAACTGGAGAAGGGTTGTCGAAGTAGGTCCCACTTTCACCTCTAGTCATGCGCCTCTTGAGACCATCTGCAGAGAATAGAAGGTTAACAATAACGATACAGGTATGTTCAGGTCCATTCAAGTTGTTGCTTACACGTGTAAATTACAAAAGATAATTGTAAAACCATATCCTCTGGTAGGTCACAAATGCAAAAAATATATAAATGAATTAATAACTAAAGCATACCCTTCTGTGATCCAGGTATAGCCCAAAGGCACCCATTAGTAATAGTTGCATCTTCAAGGGCAAGCCAAAGCCCAGTACAAGTCGGCGGATCAGTATAGAGAAAAGTGTTATCCTGGTGGGGTACCACCTCTCCACCTATGCCTGGTTGCTACATGAACCACAAATGGTTAGTTCATAACAATTTGCTTCCCATAGATATCGGATTAAGCCTTTTTAGTACAGAATGAAACTGAACTAGATCCAGATTAAATAAAAATTGAGTTGTTCATCACCATAATTAAGAAAGAACACCCTATCATAAATTCATGAACATACAGGGGGTTTTGCAAAGTACCATGATATGGTACAGTGCAAACCAATGTTTTTAAATATGATTTATACAGCCACATCCAATCAAGCTGATGCAAATACTGATTTATGGGTAGACTTTGTGAGAAAAATTATGCGACCGAAATATTGGCTATGTTGTATAATGGACGTCAGCCATATTGTGCCTACATATTGGAAATTTATTTTATCATGGTCAAATTGTAGTTAGTTGTGTTGGATCTTTTTTTCCAAAGGAACTTCTTAATTGAGTTATTTTACCTCTATTGTTTGTAAATCATTTTTGTTTAAATTACATGAATTACGTATGATACCTTAAAAATGTACATTGACTGAATAACAGCTGGTCTCTTGTATCCCAAAGATAAGAACACCCCTTTGATTTTCTCAGAGAAACAAAACTTTCTGAAAACTGGATCCAATTCATGCAGAGCTGTAAACAAATGTTAATTAAGATCAACAGATCATCATTGTCATTCTAATGAGACAAAATAGATAATGTAACTACAACAAAGCAGTAATCCTCCATTTAAAATTTTCAACTGTAGGTCTCGCAGTCATCAATATATGTAAAAAAGTATGTTGGGATTTTGATAGCTAAAAAATAAAAACAACTATTATAAAAGAATGCACATAAAATACTTTTAGAGTAATCTTACCATGACCGACTTTATTAATTGATAATTCCTTGGGTTGTCGCAATCTTCCATCTTCCCCATATGCTTTCTCTACAATTTGCATGATGGAATTGATCATGAAATACAATACTCAAAAAATAGAGAATGGTTGCCAGCTATGTCGTTGGTACTAACGCGCTGTTGATATTAGTTAAAGACCATTGGAATCAAGACAAAGTATAACTCATGGACTTAGTTAGTCATACAATAAACAATGAATATATTACACTGCAAACATGCATAAATACCTTCGAAGAAAAATGAAATATTTTCTGCGCTTTTATAGAAGTAATCATCTTTCAGCTGTTGCTGCAATAAGATAGGAGACCCAATTCAGACTTACATGAAATTAAAAAGATAATTTACTCCCACATACAATATTTATAGAACTTGGGTATTTTGACTACCTAATACTGGTAAATGGTAATCAATTATGAGACAGTTCAGCAACTTCAGTTTACTTCCAATTTGGTTTTGCCTCAATCTGTGCTTAACATCAAAAATTTGAAGACTATTTTCTTTTTCTTTTTATCCAAGAGTTCAATAACTAACTAGGTAGGACTCGGGTCTCTCTCTCTGTCTCTTTCTTCTATCAGCATACATCCAGTGACGAGATTCAGAAAGATCAATAATTGAAAGAAAATATAGAGAAAAATAGAAAGGAAATATTGCAATGAACAATAGCGTACATGGTCTTTAGTAGAGAAAATACTTGAAGAGCCACCATCAAACTCTTTGAGCAGCACTGCCATCCGATCCCTCATCTCCTTAGTTTCTTCTTGACTTGTGAATGACTCAATCACAATATAACCTATGAGAAAAATAAGAAAAAAAAAATAACCTGTGAGCTTAAATAATATTATTTTTCTTCTCTATTATACTTGAGCTCAGAATTCTGACTGTACACTTACCATTCGAATTGAAGAACTCGATTTGTTCGGAACTCAAGTTGCCTACGATTCCCATGTCTGTCGAACTAAGAGAGCAATTATCTCCACTTGGAAGTAGACGTGCCTACACAGCAAACCGATTGAAGGCTGCTGGACGAGATTGATCTGACAGTTTGTCTGCTCACAAAGCAAACGGGTACAGTGATCTTACCAATTGGATAATTTAATTGATTAAGTTTTTAATCAAAACAAAATCCATTGCCGAAAGTTTCGTAGGATAAATTACTTAGAACCCTAGAATAGAAAAGGATCTAACCTCTCCTAATGGAGAATAAATAGTTTAAAAGAAAATGGAGAATAAACAAGAAAAGAACAAACCTTCAAATGAGGAAACAAAAGCCTTCCTGTTTCTTAGATACGACTGAATTTGGGAGCTAGTATCTTACACGCGAATCCCTTCTTGTTAGTCTGTAACGATTACGTGGGGAAATAAATCTGCTGGTATTCTCAAGGGATAACAGGAACCTGTTTTTCCGATCCCAACCGTAGGTCTTTTTCGAGATTCGTGTGTGAAGAACTAACATTTTTGAGATTCGCACATGAAAAAATTTAAACGGTTGAGATCGAATAACAGGTTCCCGTTATTCCTTGAGAATGACAGAAGATTTATTCCCGTAGGTGGGTCCCTTCTTACAAGAAAATAGTGGGCTCCCAAATAAAAAAAAAGCCCATGGGTCCTTGTATACGTAGATAAAGATAACAACCATTCTCATTCCTTATTCCACGAAAGCAGATTTAATAGATACTTATTTCCCTAAGCTGACTTCACATTTTTCGTTTAAAAGTGTTTTTTTGCTTTACAAAGAAAAGGAGAAAACTTTTAAGCTCATCAGTTCATGTTAAAAGTTTTCTTTTAACATCTCCGTTGTTACAATCTGTCAAAAGTAACCAAATTAAAAAAGGAATTGGCTTTCGTCTAATGGACTTTAGACAAAATCTAATTCAAAGTCGGTCCTAACAATTTGATCTGCTTTGAAATTCGTGCAAATAATTTACAATTATATGAATTTAACTGGTTACATGAATCTAAACTGTGGATATTTTGACACCAATTGAACAGTTTGAACCAGACTTTGAATAAGACTGTCTAAAACCGTTTAGACAAAAACCCACCCAATTAATGTTTCAATTCCACTGAAGCAAAATCAATAAAATTTATTTTCCTTACTGACTGTATTTCTTTTGTTTAGAATTTTTTTTTTTGACATCTTCATCCTTAACAATTTGTCTTACAATTTATCATGAGCAGTTTCATGTTACATCAACAACTTTAAAAATTATTTATATTTTTTTATATTATGTTTAGATATCTCTAATGGAGATCTTTTTTTTTTCTTTTAATGTTCATGTATCTATCGTTATTTAAATATGTTAGTAATACTAGTATCGTGTTCATGCATTGCAACTGAGGCATAGTTAATTTATAATTTTATTTTTTAGTCACAGTTGTTTGACGGATCATAATATTTACATTCTTAATATTTCTGCTCTTTTTTATGTGTGGTACTTCATTGATTTATTAGGCACAACATTATTAAAGGAAGCTAATTAACCTATAATAGAAATCTTACGGGATATTAAATCAGACCTATTGCTCTAATACTATGTTAGCATTAATTGCTCTAACATCATGTTTGGAAGGAGAGTAGAGGAAGGAAGAGGAGGTGAAGAACAAAAGGGAACAAAATGGAATGAAATAAAAATAAAGATTAACATATTTCTCCTAATTACATATGCAACATTCAAATACTATATAGATATGTTAAAAAAAATTGGGCCCAATTAACACCAAACGGTCATTATATATACTAGTATCGTGCCCGTGCGCTGCAACGGAAATATATTATAAGATTGGATATAATATAAAGAAACATTTTTATTTGACACTCACACAAAATTAAGAAAACATATATTTAATGAAAATAAAAGACATAAATGAGAAAAAATAGATATCCAAATAATAAATAACAATAAAACAACAACAAATGAAAAAAAAGGATCAAATATGATATAAATTTTTTTTGAAGTATCATTACAATTTAATATCTAATTTTCTCCACAAGCAAGACATGTTATTAAACGATTTAGATAAGAAATAATATATAAATAAACAAAATTGGAAAATATATGATTAAATGATTCAAATAAAGATTTTCTCTAGATATAAATTCAAATCAGAAAGATATAATTGTTTCCATCAGTACAATATTTGCTATTCATCTATTCATAAAGATGCTAAATAAAATAAAAAAGGATATGATAGTTTTCATTTTTATTGTCGAAACTATGGAGGAAAAGGAGAAATGAAATGGAGAAAACAGAGAAATAAGAAAATAATTTAATTATAGGAATTGGAGATAGTTGTAAAGAGAAATAAGGAAACAGATCGCTAAGAATTCATTCAATTTTAATTGTGACAAATCATGTAGCAATTCTTGTGACGAGTTTGTTTTTAACTAAATTCAGGCTTCTATACATAAAATAGATGTATTTAATCAAAAGAGGATAGATTATGTGATTGAAGGGCTGATATTCAATTTGAAAGTTCACCTTTCAATCTCAGCCGTTGGCGAATTAAGACTACTACGTGCATAACATAAGAATGGAGATATACACACAGAGACGAAACTAAAACTTTTTATAGGTTAAAATTAAATACACATGGGGTGAGTGGAATTTTAACTTATATTTTTCAACTACAAAGTAGAGTTCTAACTATTAAACCGCATGCATGTAAATATTTAATATTTATTAAGAGTGGCTGAACTATATATAAAATGTTTAAAAAATTCAATTAAATTTGAATATACTTAATTAAAACTTTAAAATCATAAAAAAAAATTAGGCACACACATACACTGACGATTAGAATTCACCAGCCAATAAACCTCCTTTTGTTTTATTCGAATTTAGGAACAGTGATTTATGCACATCTTATCTTTCGAACGACTGGAACACATTATTTACATGGCTTATTTTCTCGCGCTTTACAAATTTCATCATATTTTTTTAGGTTTAGTATGGAATAGTCGACAAGTATTATCAACTTGTAACAAAATTTATTTAGGATTAAACTCGTTTTTATTACAAAGTTTGTAAATGAAACAAGCATTATAATATTATAAGCTCTATATAACTCAGTGACTAGTTCGAGATCAGTTCAGAAAAAAAAACTAGCAATGAGTTTGTTCGATTCTAACTTGGCTCGTCATTAGTGAGTTCAAACTTGATCTAGCTCAATTAGTACCAGAACCACATTTAACCATAAGTAGTCCTTCATATTGAAAGCCAGGTACAGTTCTATATATAATCTTGTTGTTATTTATTATTGGAGAAAATTACCTACTTCTAGATAATTCATAGACTGAATTAGTTAATTCACGACAATTTGCAACCCAATAATCGTACTAGTAGCTTTTTTTTTTTTTTTCCTATTTTTGATAAAAATCCTGACCACGTCTTTGCTTGGTTCATACTGGCTTAGACTCACTTGCTGGTTTGTTGCAATAACGTAAAGTCATTTTTTGACTATTTTACAATTTTTTTTGTGTCCACTACAAGAAGATGAAGTTCGTTTCATGAAGGCGATAAAATTATCTTCTAACTCGTAGTCTATGTGCGATTTATAACACTAAATTGTCAAAAACAAGTTATTTATGTGTGACTCATGACACAAGCGAACTAGTTCGTCTCAACTCGTAGAGTTAAAATCAAACTCGTCTCATTTTTCAAGTTCAAACTTTATCTAACTCGACTCATTTACCACCCTACTTACTGTACCTTTAATTATTTATAATTTCTTAAAATAAAGGATAACATTATTCTTGTGCTATAGATAATTAAAATTATGTCACACCTTACAAATTATTTTCGACTCTGCCCTGCCTGCTGTTAGAAAACAATGGACAATTATTCGCGCTTTGACCCGGGATCAAATAATAGCGAGGAATAGTGTCGTCCATCCAAAAGCCAACACTGCAGATAAAAGAGACAACTTGAGAAGCGTCCAGATTCCATTGCTCTCCGGTACTTGACCCCGAACCCGGCCGTTTGTAGGCTTGTGATCCTAAAAACACGGATCTTGATGGAAATAAACGACTGATATTCGTCACCGTACGGTAAGGCACTGCAGGTCGAGCGGCTTCTTCAAGTGGAACCGACTAAAATGAATTCGCATCCTCTGAGATATCTCATATTTTGCGTGACTTTTTGGAAGATTTCAACCGTTCAAAGACGTTCTACACCAATCTCAAATTCTCAATGCTCAAACAATACTGGACCCTGCGCTATTCCCGAATAGGCACCGGACACGTAGGTCACGCAAAATATGAGATATCTCAGGCGATGCTAACTCGACTAAAATCATCTGGATTAGGATCGGAATGCGTTTTGAATTGAATTGTTCGTCTTTGTCTCTACTCTGTAGTCTGGATCGAGTCTCAGTCGATTCCAGTTGCTCCGTTGAATTTCTCGAAAGAAAATGGCGTCCTCCCTTCGACCACAACCCCAACCGCCGCTGCCTCAGCCTCCTCCTCGCATTTCTCGCCATTCACCCTGCTTTCTTCAAACCCCTGCCTATACTCATACCAATGTCAGCTGTCTCTCTGTCTCTCCCCTTCTTCACTTTCTTTTTATCTTTCAAAAAACTGTAAATCGCGGTTGATCAATCAAATTAAGCAGTTCGTTTAGTTGCTTTTCGTATATCCTTTTCCTGATTAGGTAGGTTTAACTGAGTAGAGGTTCCAATTAAGTATTTAGTGACTGTAACTAGTAAAAAGCCATATGATTACTTTGAAACATGCTATAGGAGAGCAGTGATATTTTTGTTACCTCATAATGCACATGACATCCGTATCTTTACGCATCTTGATTTTCATTTAATGTTGTATGGCCCGTACTGTTTCAGAATTCAAATTATCTCCAATGAACGCCTCAGTTAAGTTTGTTCTTGGTTCTATACTTATCTCTGGACTGTTAGCCAATCAGATGAGTTTATTTAATGAAAATTTCATTTAACATAACAATATAGATAAAGATAAAAGCAAGAAAACACTGATTGGATAAATTTTGTGACATTTTAGCTTAAATTATGTCTAAATAAGCCTGAAACCATGAAAAATGTGAACCATGCAGATGAAAAGTTGCAAGATATATTACAGGAGAGACGGAGGCCTTTTGAGTTTGATTAAAAGAGGAACAGTAAAGACCTTTCAAGCAAAAAATGATAGTTCAAGTAGTGGTGGCAAAAGCAATGGCGATGCTAAAAATGAAGACATAACAAGCATCGATGATTTAGTCACAAACAATACACTTCGAGCTACAATCCTGAAAAGCAAGAAGGTCTTGGCTATGCAGCAAGATATTCTTCGACAGGTAAGCTACCTTTCTCTATTATATTTCTAAATTTTCTGTCTCTTTTTCTTTTTCGTTGCTAAATTTGTGGCCTATTCAATTATGTTGTCAGATTGTTGAGAGAAAAAAGTTCAACTCAGCTTTGATGGATGATGCTCTTATTAAGCAGCAAGATGCATCGAAAGACCAGGATGGCAGCTCTTCTCCCCTCCCAGTCACCGTTACAGACAATGATTACAGTAATGCTGATAATGGTGGCAGTGGCGGTGGTTTTGATGGAAAAAGTGGCAGTGGCATTCACGAAAAGGAAGTCAATACTCATGCTATGTACACAAAACCACCACCTGCAGTATCTCAGCCGCCACCACCGCCTCTTGTTCCCGGTAAGTATCAAACAAATACGGGAGCACAATATTCCAAGAACAAAAATATAAACACTAGGGAGCAGGAGCAGCAGGTTGTGGTTGTTCAGGACGGAAACAAACAGAGGCCTCCTTTGGCAGGGGAAAACGTGATGAATGTAATCATTGTATCAGCAGAGTGTGCTCCATGGTCAAAAACAGGTAACTTTTTTCCAATTTTCTTTCAACTGTGCACTTTATATTATTCTCCCTTTTGCTCTTCTCAAATGTTGACTTCTGTGGATATCCTGAATGTTTCTAGGCGGGCTTGGAGATGTGGCTGGAGCTTTGCCCAAGGCTCTGGCCAGAAGAGGTCATCGTGTAATGGTTCGTATTCTTATAAGCTGGCTATGTTCACTTTTGATCAAGTCGGTATTATTACCCTTCCATATTTTATAGTTTGTGCTAACTGAAACATTTCTAGTCAAGAAGTAAAATTTTGACGTGGTTAAATATTGAACATATATCTAATATGGGTGTTGGTAACTGAGCTTTTCTGATGGCGTAGACCCAGTCACTACCATTATGTATAAGCTAGTTGGCCTGGGGAGTCCGGATTGCCCGGATTGTTCCAGCAGGACCTGACTGTTAGGGCACTGCTAAATTGCCAATGAAATTTCTCTCCTTATATTTCTGACTGTAAATGTCATCAATATTCCAAAAGGCACATGTGGTACTAAAATAGAAACAGAAACTTCTAATTAACACTGTATTAATACCCCGACCTGTGCTGACCTCACATGTATTAGTTTATGATTACAGGTGATAGTTCCAAGGTATGCGAGGTATGCAGAACCTAAGAAAATTGGAGAGCCTAGAAGGTACAAAGTTGCTGGCCAGGTATGCTGTTTCTTAACGTGAGTTAGTTTAGTCATGCACCATTCTCTTTTGCCTTTCATGTGCTTGGTTATAGCTGTCTAGTTTCCATTAATCTCTTAAACTTAAATATGTTTGCATAGGATATGGAGGTTGCGTACTATCATGCTTACATTGATGGTGTGGATTTTGTTTTTCTGGATAGCCCAGTTTTTCGTCATGTTGAAAAGAACATATATGGGGGAGACCGACTTGTGAGTTGTACTCTTCATTCTTTCTATACTTCAAATTGTCTCTCTCAGCATTTCAGTGCCTTGATTTTACACAAGTACAGAACTAAGTTAATCAAATTTTAATTTGAATGCTTTGTTTTATTTAATGTTTGGATGTAGGAGATACTTAGAAGGATGATCCTGTTATGCAAGGCAGCCGTTGAGGTACCTCTTTTAAGCCTTAGCATGGTCACCTGTGAATAAATGTGCACCGAGTCTTGAGCAGACCTGGGAACCTCTAGTTCCGTTATTACATTAGATTGCTGCTTTATAATTGATAAATAATACCACTGTATAGAACATATTTCTCAATATGATTTTCTTCAGACCGTAGCTTCTTAACTACAGTAACTATACTGGGCAAGTATTTTCTTTGTAAAAGAAAGTGAATATACTTGTATTAAATTCTTATGCAGCATCTTTTATTAAAAGGGTAGAAAAAAAGGTTTTTGTGCTAAACTCATTAAGAACTGATGGTTTATTTGTCAGGTGCCGTGGTACGTCCCATGTGGAGGGGTATGCTATGGGGATGGGAATCTGGTGTTCATCGCAAATGATTGGCATACGTCTTTGTTACCTGTTTATCTCAAGGCCTATTACCGAGATAAGGGTCTTATGATTTATGCTCGATCAGTTGTCGTTATTCACAACATCGCCCATCAGGTTAGGCATGCCCAGCATCACCTTTAATTTATACCATGCAAATCCTTTCTTATTATATCATCTAAATTACACTCTATCCAGGGTCGTGGTCCTGTTGATGACTTTTCGCTGGTGGATTTGCCTGGAGAGTACTTGGATCTGTTCAAACTGTACGATCCAGTAGGAGGTGATCACTGCAACATCTTTGCGGCGGGAATAAAAGCTGCAGACCAGTTGCTAACTGTCAGCCATGGTTATGCCTGGGAGGTGAAGACCTTAGAAGGCGGATGGGGCCTACATTCCATCATCAATGAAAATGATTGGAAATTCCGAGGAATTGTCAATGGCATTGATACTACTGACTGGAACCCCAAACTTGATGTTCATCTCAAGTCGGATGGATACACGAACTACTCTTTGGAAACCCTAGCGCATGGAAAGGCCCAGTGCAAGGCAGCCTTGCAGAGAGAGCTCGGCCTCCCTATTAATCCTGAGATTCCCATAATTGGTTTCATTGGAAGATTGGATCGTCAGAAAGGAGTCGACCTGATAGCAGATGCAATGCACTGGATTGTGAGCCAGGATGTGCAGCTTATTATGCTGGGCTCAGGTAGACCTGACCTTGAAGACACACTAAGAAGGATGGAAAGCCAGCACCACAACCGAGTCAGGGGGTGGGTTGGCTTTTCTGTCAAGATGGCCCACAGGATCACAGCTGGTGCCGACATAATACTGATGCCATCACGGTTCGAGCCATGTGGTCTGAACCAGCTCTATGCAATGATGTATGGTACGGTACCAGTGGTGCATGCAGTGGGGGGCCTGAGAGACACAGTGCAACAGTTTGATCCATATAGGGATGAGGGCTTGGGATGGACATTTGACAAGGCAGAGGCGGGCAGGATGATAGATGCACTTGGGCATTGCTTGAACACTTACCATAACTACAAGAGCAGCTGGGAAGGTTTGCAAAGGAGAGGTATGATGCAAGACCTTAGCTGGGACAATGCTGCTAAGCAGTACGAGGATGTGCTGGTTGCGGCCAAGTACCAGTGGTGATTTTTTTTTCCTAATTACACTATTTGTGAGTTGTTTTTTTTTAGATGGGTTAGACTCAGCTTTCGTCTGTGGGGAATGGCCTGCTCTCTTATCTTCATTGTATAAATTGTCTGCTGCTAGATTTTTTTACTGGTGGGACACTAGAGGTTCTTTTGCTGCTGCCTCAGAGTTTAAACTATAACCAGAATAAGTACCAGTGTTCCACGTTTTTTCTATGAGCTGAGTTTTAGTGAACAAGCGCAGTGTTCTTAACACCTGCCCTCAATTATTATTTTTTACCTCATGTGGAGCTCTGAGCTGAAGAGAGTTACTGGAGCAAATCCTTTTCCAGGAAATGATGCTAGCGAGGAAAACATTTCCTATATGTAATTAGTGTACATTACATTTTTCTTTGTTATATGACAAACTTATTGGCTGTACAATTTTCAAATTATTCTACTTATAAGGGGTATTTGCAAGAGAAACCGAGTACAGTGCTCGAGAAAACAAAACCAGAAAAGAATCCACTGATCCTGGTACCAGAACATTTATTGTCTCAATTTATTTGGCAAAATAAACACTCATCTCTGTGAAAACCAAAATTTTGACTTAAAAGCTGACAACTCTTTTTTCTATAATCTGCTTTTGGGAAACTACAATGGTGCCGAATTTTTTTTTGGTTGAAGAGATGAGCGGCCCCGCAGTCATTTTTGAAGGAACACTTTTG
This sequence comes from Carex pumila, assembly GCA_033356055.1. NCBI lineage: Eukaryota > Viridiplantae > Streptophyta > Magnoliopsida > Poales > Cyperaceae > Carex > Carex pumila. The sequence continues at coordinate 267,448 of JARJHM010000404.1, read as the reverse complement.
TGAAGTAGAACTAGGGTGTTCTTAAGTTGATCAAGTTCTTGGTGAATTTAAGTCTAAAATATGTTAAATTGGTTTCAAATTATGAATTTGAATTATTGAAATTCACTTACCTTACGAGTGATGTGTCTACATGTAAAAATTTTATACATTCAAATTAATTTAATATAAAATCAAGTGGTCAAAATTAAGAAGTCAATAAATTAATTTTAATGTATTTTTTTTGAATATTTTTTTATCGCTTGACTTTATATTAAATTAATTTAAAGATTAAAAATTTTCACATATAGACGCATCACTCATAAGGTAGACGGATTTTAATGGTTCAAATTCTTCATTTGAAATCAATTTGGCGGGTTTTAGACTTAAGTTCACCAAAGAGCTTGGTGAACTTGAGAACACCCTAGTTCTACTCCACTTTTGTGTTATGTTTGGTGGAGGTTAAATAATTGTAAGAGAAAGTGCGGAAGAGATGTCTGAACGGAGACCCCACAAGCCGCCGGTAGAAATACCAGTATACCAGTCATGGTTAGAAATTCAAATTTTTTAAATTGAATTTTGAAACTGAACAATTAATTATAAATTGATATGAATTTTAAAACAGCTCCATTCATTTTTAAATAAATTTGAATTGACTCAATTCTAATAGGACAGTATGAAATTTAAAATTAATACTACAGATTAAATCAATCACACTCCCGTGGCCAGCGGGGTATAAACTCGGCCTTTAACTTGTCCATTTCTTTGCCTCATAAATATTTGGGATCGACTAACAGTCCTCCTACTTCAGTTCCGCACTAAAAGATAAAAAAAATAGTTAAAACGTACTAACTACCATCAAAGAGCAAGATTAATGCTATTCTATTAATAGTCAAAACATATAGTATTCATACCTACGAATTTATAGTATTCATACTTATTATCAGAACCATTCGTCATATGTAAACACAAGTTGGAGGGGACCAGTAACGACCAGGGGGACCGCTGACGTCTTGTGACAGCTTGGATTGGGGATCACAATCGTCTGAAAGCGACATTTGCCAAGATTGGGGACCACTACAGCGAATTTGTATATTATTCATATCTAAATAAAGAAGTATTCATATCTAAACAAATGAAGTATTCATACTGACGATTACGAAGTATTCATACATGTTTGAAATAATTTATACAATTCAAAATTCAAAGTCAGATTTATCTCTCTCATCACACCTCTTCCAAGAAGTATTCATACTGACGATTACAAAGTATTCATACATGTTCAAAATAATTTATACAATTCAAAATTCATTGTCAAATTCATCTCTCTCACCCCACCTCTTCCAAGAAGTATTCATATCTAACATGAAGTATACTTATCTAACAAATGAAGTATTAATATCTAACTAATAAAGTACTCAATATCTAACAAATAAAATATTCATATATATAACTATTTATATCTAACTAATGAAGTATTCACATATGATACTAATAATATTCACATCTGACACTAATAATATTCACACCTGCCTAGATTAGAACAAAAAAGAAAGGTTGTTAGGGGGACAAAAAAAGGAAAGTTGAAGATGGTAGATTTTGACCACGTGAGGAAACAAAAAATGAAGGTTGTTAGATAGGGGACAGATTCAAGGGGGACAACATCTTTACTCTAAATATTTAATTATTCAAGTTTATAACAAATTAACAATTGTTAGTTTTTTAGAAATATTAAACTGTTTCACATGTAACTTGTGGATTTAAAAGAAATAAAATATGAGTGCGTGAAAGTAAACTATCAACCTATATATATTAAGAAATTCCTCGTGGGTTACAATTAATTAATGAAGCTCCACTAAACAAAAGACAAAGCTGCTCCTTAAAAAATTAAAAGGTGTCAACTGTTCTAATTAATTTCTTTTTTTAAAACCATAGAAGACCGGAGCGATCGGAAAAGCACCCTAAGAATAATAAATTATAATAATGAAGTAGCCCCCTACCTTTGATCTCTTCCCTCACATTCAGAGAGAGAGAATGGTATAACCTCACTCTCCTGACAACAAATTTATAATAATGAAGTAGCCCCCTACCTTTGATCTCTTCCCTCACATTCAGAGAGAGACTGGTATAACCTCACCCTCCTGACAACAAATTTAAAATCCCCAAGTAAACATGATATGCTGCCTCAATATAAGTATAAATATACACCATCTATGAAATGCCAATCACTATCAATCAGTTTCACAAGAAGCACCATACTTACAAGCGATTTATAAATTTATAATCCTAACCAAAGGATCAACAAAAAGCCAAACTCAAGTTATAAATTTGTGTTGGAAAACATGGATGCGAAACACGGACCTGTTCTCAACCAGCGCATCTACGATGACTTTGTGCCTTCTCATGACTTGATCCAAGGGGATGAAGCTGATATCATCATTATCCACATCCCAGGCAAGTTTTTAATTCCTTGTTAGGAAAATCAAATCCAATTTTAATTCTCTATCATAACTAATATTTGCGCAAACCACTACTTAATTCTGCCTAATACTTGTGTGGTTGTATAATGTGGTATTATTAATTTATCGACATCTATTGATTTCACTTCAATAATTGTAACAATGACAAAAAAATTCTTACTTTTAACTATAAACTTAATTAATTGCAAAAGGGTTTTGATGCATGCAGGTTTCAAGAAGGAACATATCAAAGCTCAGCTTGATAAGTTTGGCAAATTAAAGGTCAGCGGGGAACGTCCTGTGGAGGAGAACAAGTGGATTCGCTTTCTCAAGGATTTCCAAACCACTGAAAACTGCAACACGACCGAAATCCGTGCCAAAATTGAGAATGGCTGCCTCTATATCACCTTGCCTAAACTTGTTGTCCCGGTACCTCCTCCCCAAGACCAGACTACACAGATGAACACCGAAGATAAGAAGTCTACCAATCCAAAACTTCCAAGCACTGACAAAAATGAACATAGCAAAAAAGCCAACGGTGAGCAGAGAGAGGAGAAGAGAAGCGATCCTCCTCCCGTTGATGCTCAAAACAAGGTAGAAGATAAGGAGCCCCATCAGAGCGATAAATATTTGAAATGTACCCGCGATGCAGCCAGTGAAGCTGAATCATTCAAAAGTGTAATGAGTGAGCCAAAAGATCAGCGAAAGCTGTCTATGCGGCTGCGGACATTAAAGCGGAAGGCATTGAAGAGCGCATATGGATCCAGGAAAACAATATACTGTGCATTTGCTGTTATTGTCATCTCTGTTATTGTTGGAATGATTATGTTACAATTGATTGAGCCATCTTCGGATACATGTGAGGGAGTATCGACCTAGCTAGTACCAATAATCACACCATAGAGTGTGTGACCTTCTCTATTTAATCGGGACATACGTGTAATATACATATGTAGATGAATGTGAATGTAAAATTAAGCTTTGTGTAAATGTAATGAAAGAAGTTGATGGTTAAAATATGAATTATGCACTTTTATTGGGATTCTAGATGTTTTCCAGCCCTTTCTTTGATCATCCTTCCACTTCAATACTTAATAAGCTTCTGACAATAATTAAATTCTCTCTATCTTAACAAATTCAATTTAGTTTAGTTATGTGTTTCCATCGTAATGATCAAGTCGTGATGATTTTTCTTCAAGAATTAAGCACTATTTAGAACTTGCAAGAACTTTAACGCAATATTGCAGGTACAACCAGGAAAGGAAAACTAACTAAACCATTTCATTAAACAGTTTAAAAATTTCAGTAAACACATGATCATACCATAAAAAGACAACCTAGGGAGATGAAATTATATACAAAAATGGAACGAGGACCTTTAATGAACCTGCAAGGGTCATAGTGCATGTTAGAGTTATTACCTTAAGGTACCACCGTATCATCATAAGAAATTCAGAATAATTATATTGCGTTTATGTTTTTAGTCGAGTATTAATCTTCTTTGTAATTAAGGTCAATGGATTATGAGAACCACGCTTAGTCTGGTGACAATTATTTTTGTAAGAGAGGTCCTAGACTTAAAATCCATCACTTGCTGAATTTTATGAAATATGGTATGGAGGAGCATGATAGACCTCTTTCTTTCCTGGAAAATAAAAAAATGTTAGTGTATATTTATGCAAAGTATTTAGGTATGAACTCGATTTTTTTATTTTTTTTATTTAATACAATACAATGGAATACAAATTTCCAAACAACTTCGGACATCCATTCGAGCTGTTTCTTTCATGTGCATTTCTTGACCCTTCTAATTAGGTTGACAAAGTAATTTGTATGCTTTTTTTTCAGAAATAGAAAAAAGTACTTCCTATATAACATATGTTGCTTTCAAATGTTGTCGCGAGTGTGTATTGTTTTACATTATTTGCATATAGCAGAATCGCAATAGTAATTAATTGTATCTAAAATGTAGTTGAGGCGAATTTATTCGATTTTTTTTACTAAAATATACTAATTATGTTAATTATATTAAAAAAATCTAAATTATACTAAATTATATTAAAATAAATTAAATTATGCTAATTATACTAAATTAATTACGTTAAATTAATCTTCATTCAGATTGTTTTTTTTTTATTAAATCAATTACCTGTTCAAAACTGTATTGCAGTCTGTCAAAAAATTCACACAATCAAAATATTAAATTATATACTATTTCACAGAAAAAGAAAATATACCAGGCCGCCGAAACTTCGGCCAGACCGATAAAAAAAAATATATACTGAAAAAGAAAAACTAGGCCACCGAAACTTGAACTGGCTTGAATAGTTTTAAAAAATTTCAACCAGTCATATGTTAATTTATATTTATTGTTGTATATTAAAAATATGGACTTGAATCTGAAACTTATTAAATCCATAAAGGAAAGATGGCCCATGGGCCATGGGCCTTTATTTACTTGGAGGAAAAGAAAAATAAAGAAAAAATGAGCGGAGACCGGAGAGTACCGACTGGAAAAGGAACATAAGATTAACCAATTCTGCTAATGAAGTAGCCCCACCTGTGACCCCTTCCCTCAAATTTAGAGAGAGAAAGGTATAACCTCACCCTCCTGACAACAAATTCAAAATTCTCAAGTAAAATTAATGTCCTGCCCCAAATATAAGTATAAATACACACCATTTGTGCAACTGCCAATCACCCACCATCAATCAGTCCTCATAACAAGCGCCATATTAGCCAATTATTATCCTAACAAAGGATCAACAAAAAACAAAGCCAAGTTATACATTTGCAATATAAAACATGGATGCTAGACCCGTACCTGCTGTCAGCCAACGCATCTTCAATGACATTGTGCCTCCTCATGACTTGATCCAAGGGGATAGAGCTGATACCATCATTATCGATGTCACAGGCATGTTTTTCTTTTTTGAGAAATTAAATCCATTTTTAAATTCTCTATCTTAACTAATATTTGCTCTAACACTTGTGTGCCTTTATACAATGTGCTGCCTAAATATATATCAACAACTATATATATATTTGATTTAACATCAAGAATCGTAACAAAAACCTTGGTATGATGCATGCAGGTTTCAAGAAGGAACAGATTAAGATTCAGATCGACAACTTTGGAAGATTAAAGGTTAATGGGGAACGTCCCTTGGGGGAGAACAAATGGGTTCGCTTTCGCAAGGATTTCCAAACCCCTGAAAATTGCAACAAGTCTCAAATCCGTGCCAAATTTGAGAATGGCCGTGTCCACATCACCTTGCCGAAACTCGTTGTTGACACGGTACCTCCTCCCCAAGACCAGCCTACACAGGCAACTGTCCAAGATAAGAAGGCTACTGAACCAAAACTCCCCAGTACTAACCAAAATGGACATAGCAAAATTGCCAATGGTGAGCAGAAAGAGGAGAAGAGAAGCGATCCTCCTCTCGCAGATGCTAAAAACAAGGTAGAAGATAAGGAGGCCGATAAGAGCAAGAGCGATAAATATTCGAAAAGCTCCAGTGATACCAGTGACTCAAGCAGTGAATATGAATCAACCGAAAGGTCAGCAGATCAACGAAAGCTGTCTATGCGGCTCCTGTCATTCAAGCAGAAGGCGTTGGAGAGCGTCTATGGATCCAGGAAAGAAATATGCAGTGCCTTTGCTGCTCTTGTCATCTCTGTGGGTGTTGGAATGATTATTTACAAGTTCATTGATTTCTCTTCGGGTGCATCGAGAGAGAGCACCGACTTAGTACCAATAATATAATCGAGAGATACATGTAGTATACATATGTGGATGGATGTAAACGTAGAATTAAGTAACCTGTGTAAATGTACTGAAACAAGTTAATGATTAAATTATGAATTATACACTTCTATTTGAATTCAAGATGTTTTCCAGTTCTTTGTTTGATCTGTAGAAGGAAAAATTGGAATCGGAATCGGGATCAGTCTCAGCCGATTCGATTCGGAAAATGAAATTTTTTTGCTAGAAACTTGTTTTACACTCTGTCTCAAAAAAAACTTGTTTTACACTAAAAAAAAAGAAAAAAAATTGATAAAAAAATTAATTTGTCAATAATTTATATTTAAATAAATGATTACAATCAAATAATATATTAATACAATATAATACAAGCACTAAAACTATAAACATACTTTTTTACTGCTAGAAACTATATCGTGTTGTCTGGATCACTTCATCGTTGTTTGTATTATGATAAAAATGAAAATATTATTATCTGGAACCAAAAAAAACTTTGTAAACTCAAATGAAAAATTGTTAACGTCTTCATTTAATCAATGGATGTGCATAGTTGATAGTTCTCTATTTAATCAATGGATGTGCATAGTTCTCCACTTCTCTATTTTATCACGAGTACACAATGGATGTGCATAGTTCATTCTGTATCCACCGAATAATGACTAGAATCGGACTAAAATGGCAAAATTGGACGAAAAACACATAATCCATGTTAATCGGTAAGGTATCGAATTGGTCACAGCCGATACCGATCCAGAACGGTTGATACCGATCCGAATTGGCTGATACTTCCTTCCACTTTAATACTTAATAATCTTCTAGCAATAATTGATTTATTTTTATCTACAGAAATTCAATTTATAAGAATTTAGACGCAATGCAAGTGAAACATTGAAAGAGAAAACAAATTAAGCACTTTAAATCCTTCAGTCAACATATGATGCACTATAGTAACCTTGCAACATAAATAGACAGATCCTAGGAAGAAGAAATCATGCAAGAAACCATGTACAAAAATGGAATGCGGACTTCTAATTAATGAACCTGCAAGGGTCACAGTGTATGTTTGAATTATTACCGTAAGGTACCATCATAAAAAACAATCAGAATAATTCATATTGATTTCTAGTTTTTGTCTAGTACTTTCTTTGTAATTAAGGTCAATTAAATTTAAATATGATGACTACGTTTAATCTAGTGATTAAGGTAATTCTTTCTGTTTGAGAGGTCAGCAAGATTGAATCCAACAATTGCTGGGATTTATGACCGATTTTTTTTTTAAATATCATAAAAAAAAAAATCATCCCTGTTTTGAGGGAATTCGAAAAATACCTGAGCTGCAGATCCAATCTCTGGACCAAAATACTAGGATTCGCACAGACAATCTATGGCCCCAATAACAATCTTTTTTAGAAAATTTATTACTAATAAAATAGAAAAACATCGATTTCTATGCCATAAAGTACAAATTCATATCTTAATTTATATTCTTTGACAAATATCTTTCTAAAAATAATTATACAAGTTGTGTTATTATAAAATTTAATCATCTCTATCTTTCAAAAGAAGTATAAATTGAGATGTTGCTAGTATTGGAAGGACTGAAGTACTCTATCGATTTTATACAACATAATTATTACAACATTATATGTCACAAGCTACAACTACCGTTAAAAAAAGAGGCCAGCTCAGAGGTTTGGCAAACTCGTCTGTTAGTGAATTACAGAGTATGAATTCTAGAGGATCAAGACTTGTTGAATAAAAGGACACTAGGCGCGCGAGATGCTCTAGCATCGATATCTGTTTCTGGCATCAAGATTTCCCTTTGTATTTTATGGCACAGAAATCGAACTTTTTGTTTTATATTTTTAATAAATTTTGTGTGTAAACAAAAGTTATGAGGCCATAGATTCAATCTGCGAACTCCAAACATGGGTTGCAGATTGTCTGTGCGGTCTCCATTAGTTAGGGTCGTAGATTGACTCTGCGGTCTGAGTATTCATGGAATTCTTCCAAAATGGAGGTGCTTTTTTTTTTTTTAGTGTGGTATTTAATTTTTTTTTCGGGATTTATGAAATATGGAGTAGCTTGACCTCTTTCTCTCTACAAAATAAGAAAAAAGTTTAATGGAATACTCCACTATTTTATTTAAGACTAGGGAGAATCTGCTGTGATAAGACTAGTGAAATACAAACTTTTGAAATGACTACGGGACATCCATTAGAGTTGTTTTTTCATGCGTATTTCTCAACCCTTCTAAGTCGACAAAGTTGTCTGCTTTTTTCTAAAATAAAAAATAAAAAAATACTTCCTATATAAAATATTTTGCTGCCAAATGTTTGCAGGGCACTTCTTTTCTCGATAAAAGTTATGTCGATGCTGATCGCTTAAATAAACACATTTGATAAATATAATTGTAATCTATTTTGTCTACCCAGGATTATTTTAAATTAATGATGTGAAACCCTGACAATGTCAGAGCAGGAGAACTAACTCTTTTATTTGGGAACAAGCAAATAGATCGAATATTTAGGGCGAAAGTGCTAATAAACAAGAATCTATTTTTTCAAAAGCTGGATTAAACTAAATTTGTTTTTAAAAAACCATAGAAAGTTTAATTGCGCAATAGGGAAGCATAGTAACAGGGAAACTATTTAGGAAAGAAATAATCCAGCTCTTGGAAAAGAGTGAATGCTAGAAAAGGTAGATCCACTCAGAGAAGCCTCATAAAGGATCCCCTCAACCTTAGGTAAGTAACAAAGAACAATTCTCTTTCCATGTAACAGACTCTACTCTAACTCTAGTTTTCTTCCATTATATATATCGTAAACTCCTTCGACCTCTTCATTCAAGTTATTTTGTTGCACCAGTAGTCCATATTTGATATTTCATTTCCGAATCCGAGAGAGAAAAGAAGAAAAACTGCTCAAATGGCATTACAAAACTCTGCCTCTCCCATGTATTCAGACATTGACCCGCGTTGTGAGTGGATCCAAGGGGGGGACTTCAACACCTTGCTTGTTGATGTCTCAGGTAATGTATACCACTAGATCGCTCAACTAAACAACCAGAAAACAAATCATTGCAAGCTATTTGGTTTGTAAAAGGTACCAGCCGTTTGGTACCACGTAGACATTTCTATGGTTTCAATGAGAAAACAGCGGGTTATATCCCACTTTTACCAAAAAAAAAAAAATCATTGCATGCTGCTTTGGGTGTATATGATAATTATCTTAATGCAGGGTTCAAGAAGGAAGAACTGAAGGCTCAAGTTGATACATCAATGAACCTGACGGTTAGTGGAGAGCGCAACCTTGAAGGGAACAAGAAGTGCCGTTTCCAGAAGAGCTTTCAACTGCCCAAGGCGTGTGAAATCAGCAAGGTCAGAGCGAAATTAGATAATGGTGTTCTTTGTGTAATGGTACCCCAACCCCCTTCCTTGGATCAAACACCTGGTCAAGATGGTAACACTACCACCACCGAAACAAAAACAGGCAAACAACCAGCAAATGAAAGCAAGGAAACAAAAACGTCATTCGAAGAGAACAAGGGCTATTCGCAAGAAGGCGAAGAAATGCAACCACTGTGTAACCATGAGACAGTTGCATCAGGTGTTGCAAGAAATTTATTAAAGCAAAAGCTTGTGATCCTGAATGTTGTTATTGCTGCTACACTCTTAGGACTTGTTCTTTTCAGAAGATACAAGTCAGTGGATGGGGACAATATCAGTGATCACAACATCAACACACTGAATTAGTCCTTTGATACTAAAATTGCTATGATAAAGCAAAACACATGATGACAATAATTATGTACATAAAGGAATTAAAGAAACGAATATTTGCTGACATGATTGCTCTAGATGAACTCCTCTGTGTGTGTGTGTGTGTGTGTAAGAGAGAGAGCATCAGCTCATTTTAAAACCCAATCAGAAAACAATTTGCAATAGAATCATCTTATGTGCTGAATGACAATTTACAATTAGTGCATAATACCACTTGTACACCGCAGGACAAGTTCAAATCAGACAGAATGCACAAATACTCATGACAGAGGAGAGAAAAAAATTTAAATTCTAATGCAATATAAGGAACGAATTCTACATTTTAATGCAATACGAGCATGTTTCAAAACCAACTATTTTTTGTGAGTTGATTTGATGCGCATTACAACTCAAAAACTAGTACTTTCGGCCCCTTCTTTGACATCATCTGATTGCACCAAGTAGATTGGCACCACCAAGCTTAGCTCCTTCTAATTGCTGCCATCACAAAAAAATAAATACGTTTGTCAGAACAAGAGCTGCCAAGAAACACAGACCTAAATATTCTAAAATAAGTATTAGGTCATAACACTCACAGTTTCACGTAAATCTACCTCACGGAGGTAGGCTCTTTGAAGATTTGCCCCTTGTAAGTTTGTACCGATCAACTTGGCACCCTGTGTATAAAACAATTAATTTCAACAATGATTTCACAAATCCCACACCAAAGCCAATAAGCAAAAATAAATGACATGAAAATAAGATGCTGCAAAGGGCATGGAAAACAAGGGAGACTAACATCAATCATTTTGTTGACATATTAAAGGCACAAAAGGAACATTTAGAACATTGAAATTTACAAGAAAAAACTAAATAAATAAATAGGCTACTCTGCCACATAGCAGATTGTATCTGCATTTCTAAAAGGAACAACAGAAAATACCTTGAGATTGGCTCCTTCAAGATTAGCTCCTGTGAGGTTGGCACCTGATAGGTCAGCACCCTGAAAAAAAATTTATACCAAAATTTAACACTCTTCAAACTAATACAGGTAAACACCTTACGGAAAAAAAAGGATGAAGCAACATAAAAATAAACTTGTTTAGAATAATAAAAAGAAAACAACCACTGACCTGCAAATGTGCTGAACGAAGATCTGCTTCGCAAAAGCTACAGCCAACTAAACGTGCATCTGTAAAAACAAACAAAATTTAAGATTTAAGTACGGATCTTTTTCAAACTGACCACATTGATTGACAATACTTGGCTATCTGCAAAGAAACATCCAACATTTTCAACTTTGCAAGTAACACCTAGAATTTTTGGTGTGTTATTTGCAAACACAGTTCAACCATTGGGAATTCTAGATCCAGGTTAGATGAATGTACTAATTGCTACGTTACAGCAAATTCTTTTATAGTAATTGAAACAAATTATTAACATTGAGCTCACAAAAACTTATACGATAGCTACTTTCTGGTATCTACCTTGTGTTCATTTATTTTGGTTCAGTTCATGCATCGAGGAAAAAACTTCATTTAGTTATTAATGGTTGGCTGCTGGTAGCAATGATCTCAAAATGTTGGATTAACAAGACAAATATTAGGTGTTTAGCAAATGCAATAAAGATTTGGTGCACTATGAAGGAAAAGCTCCTTCTGGTGCCTGTTATAAGTAACAAAGAAACAATGAAAAAAGAGGAGAAAAGTAACCTTGGAGATTAGCACTCTGTAGTTTAGCTCTATCCAATGTGGATTCACAAAGGTTCGTTCCTATAAACTCGCATCTGCAATCCATTAAAAAGAGTTAATAATACTATTCAGAACATGGAAATATGAAAAATGATGCAAGAAAATGAAATGTCAGTTTGTGCAAAGGTCTTACTCACGCAGAATTGCATCTTCAAAATTTGAACCAATAGCCACTGCATCCTATTATCAATATTAAGAAAACATCATTTACAATTAAATATATATCAAAAGGATCTTGTGAGATTCTCTAATGTAGCAATATCCATGTAATGATAGAGTGATAGCGACCATACCCCAAATTTAGCTTTATGAAGGTTTGCCCATGAGAAGACAGTTTTGTTAAGGCATGCAAATGAAAATTCCACAGAAGATAGATCCTGCCAAGAAGGAGAGGAGCAGTTATATCTCCAAACTTAAATTTCACTTCATTTAAGAAAAATCTTTTGCTCGATATCTAAATTGGATACTTACAAGCTTTGACAAATTAAGCTGAGAAAAATTAACCCCGCGAAATCGAAGCCTTTCGGACTGTATGTATTTTATAACATCTCTCCGCGTCAGCTCGGGCCCATTGTTGTCATCTTCCTTCTTCTTGATAATTTCTTGTATGTAGTCAATTAATCCCTTCAAAGCAAAATCAAAAGCAAAACTAAGAATCCTAGAACACAAAGTAATCTCTTTTTTTCTTGATGACTAAATATTTGCACAATAATTTTGTACGTCCTAATAACACTCAATATGTCTCATATTTGCAAAACTTTTTTAGGCACATGCATGATGACTAAATATTCATATCAGGCTGATAAAAATAATGTATCTTAAATGTTGAAATGTTTGCGCCTATTTAAAAAAAGTCATCGGTCTTTCCTAAAACTGAGACAAAATTAAAAAATAACTAATTCTAATAAACTAGTTACAAAGCAATTTTTTCAAGTTAACATGAACAGCTCAAGGGTAATTCAGTCACTTCTTGGTATTTAACTTCTGTTTAGACTCAAGACAGTTAGAAGTTATTGCAAACAACTCAAAACATCTCAATGTTAGTTCTTTAATCGGAAACACTAAAATGCAGGGTGTATTTCGAAGATCCAAAATAATAAAGAAAATAGCAAAAAGAAAGAAAAAAAAAGCATATTGGAGGGAATAAGAAAGATACAAGCATCTGATAATATTCAGCTTCGCGCAGCAACTCCTGATAATGTGAATCATGGAGAGAGGGAAGCACACCATCTCTCAACCAATTCAATATATATCTGAAATGCTCCCCATCCCGGTCTATAAACACCGTTCCCTGCCAATAATTAACTAAATTATTCTATTTGGTGTAAAGAGTTGAGGTGAAAAATGTCAAAAAAGAAAAAGGCAGAGGAAGTAGTAGAGTACTAACATTATCTGAATCTCGGCTAACAGTGTGCCTTCCACTGAACATAGCTGCCAGCATTGATTCAGGTTCACGCAGTGTAAGTGTATCCACTGTTGTAGCATATGTTCTACCTCCTGTCAATTCAAAACTCTTAATCAATTATTTCATAAATCTACATTGGGTAGGCTAAATTCAAATTCAAGTCAATATTGTGCCATTTGATCGCAATTTGAAACTTGATACCATGCCACAACTCTAGATTTAAGCACATTGAACAGATAACCGGTTGTTAATACAAGTAAACTAGAAAAAATATCCTACTCCTAAACTCTAGTGATGTATGACAAATATCAATTGCCATTGACAGATAGAAAACAAAGATGGAGAAGGAAGGGGAAGAAGCACACCAATGTTGAGCAGGACAGGAGCAGTCGACCCCATGTTTGAAGAAGCCGAGCACTCTCCTCTCCTCTCCTCTATCTCTCCCCCTGTTCTCCCCTCTCTCTAAAGCAGTCAAGAATCAAGAACGAAGCTGTGCAAGAAAACAACTCTAGTTAGAATTTCAGCACATACAGCTCTATACAAAACAAATCTCGAAACAGAAGGGAGGAGGTGACCTGAAACAAAAAGACGAAGATGTTGCTGACTTGTTCGGAGTTACGATCAGACCTCATCGATCCCGCTCCTCTTCTCAGGCCACGGTAAGGAAGAGCAGCAACGTATTTTCGCTCCACCAATTCTAATTCTCGTCAAATCTCTACTATTTTGACGAGATTTCAGCGAGCGCTTCAATTGAAATCGTCTCGCCTCTTTCTTTCCTTCCGATCAACAATTTTGAGTTCTGCCTCTTTTCTTCTTTTATTTTATTGCCAATATTTTCTTGTCCTTCTTGGGAAAGTATCTTATTGGGGACTGAAGTTTGAGTCGGATCCATATAATTTGGGTCGGATTTGAATAATGATCCAAAGTCCACTTTCAGCGGGTTTCCGTTCAGACCCAACTCGTATCCTCTGCATTAACTCAAAATGGAATTTTTTTGAGTTAATGAATATTGACCATTTGATCTGTTTTAAGATTCGTGCAGACTAAATTTGTACTAATATTAAAAACACTTATATCATAAGTAAGAGTCAAATTAGTTCTGTTAAAAATCAGACGGTTGAAAGTCATTAACTCAAAATATTCCTTTTTGAGTTAATGCAGAGATATGCATTCATGCAAACGGAGCGAATTGTAATCTACAAATCTATATCCACGTATCAGCACATACGAATACGAATGGATGTTAATTAAAATGTAAAACTAAATCCATAATTAAGTCATGAATTTTAAGATATAGACCCTGAGAAAATTTTAATATAAAAATAAATAAATATGATCAAAATGATATAAACTGTCCGATTTAATTAAATATTCAATAAAATTGTTGTTGTTTAAAGTGTTACATCGAGATCTGTAATTTGTAAAAATGAATACCAACTTACCTAAGCAAAATGAAATTTTGAGTTACGATTCAATAACAATTATTTAACTTGAGTAATTGTGACAGATTTTTTATTTATATTTAACATTAAAATAAAAATAATAGAAATGTCCGTGACTTTTGAATAATTATAGAAATGCTCGTCGAGAATCTCAGCAGTTCACTATTTTTCTAGACTGTCACGATTCTCGGCAGTCCAAAAAAAATAATAAACCGACAAAAATCTCGGCAGGACATGATATAATTTTTTTTTATTTCTTAAGTTTCTGTCAGAATCCGAATGTTTGGATTTATCATTTTTTATTTAATTAGAAAATTTTATGATTTTTTTATTAAAATATTATAATTTATTTTTTAAATAGATGGAATACTATATAATTTAATTTACTAGAAAAACTACGATAAATAACTCGAATCAATATTTTTCAGTCAATATTTTTTACAGTTGTAAGAAACACTAAAATATTTCTTTGTGTGCCACATGAAAAAAAAAATTGGATCTGAGTTATTAATTCCAATTCAAAAATCACTTATGGGTAAATAAAAGAATTATTGTGGTCCTTCTAGTACATTCAAATTCTAAGATACTCCATCTATTTTTCTAGGAGTTATTTTATATTTTTAATATTTTTCTAAAAATCATTTCTAAGAAAATAAATGAAATAACTAAGAATTTGAATGTACTAGAAGGACCACGATAATTTCTTTGTTTACCCACAAGTGACTTTTGAACCGGCATCAATAGCTCACATCCAAAATATATATTTTTTTTCCAGTAACATACAAATAAATATTTGTATTTTTTTTACAATTGCAAAAAGTTCCAACTTAAAAATATTGATCTCGGTTATTTATTGCAGTTTTTCTAGTATATTTAATTATAAAGTATTCCATTTATTTTCAAAGAAATATAAAATATTTCTAATATTCTAATAAAAAAATCATAAAATTTTCTAATGAAATAAAAAAATCACAAATTAAACCTTCGGTTTCTGACATAAACCTATGTCAAATAAAAAGATAATTATATTATGTCCTAACCGCCCATATTTTTTACGGTTCATTTTTTCTGGATTGTCGAGAATTCTAGCGGTCTAGAAAAAAGGTTGTAACCAAGAATATCGGTGGTATAGTATTTTTATAATTTTTCAAAAATTGTAGATATTTATATTAATTTTTTTTATTTAATGTTGGATATTAATAAAAATTTCGGTGTATTGTGTCTATAAAAAAGAAAAAAAAAAAGTTTTTCAATGATTAGAATTTGAATATTCATGATTTTTTATTGAAGGATATTCCACGAATTACATCAAATATGAAAGTTAAGATATGTAATTAATTATGTATATTACATATATGCACATAAAATCTTATTTTCTGAATTTCAATCATTTTTATTTCTTCAAGTGGATTGGGACATGTTGTTAACATTACATTATTACCGAATAATAATTTGAAGGTTCGTTTATTATTTTTGTAGGCACCAATTTAAGAAACGTTTAAAATGTTGTTTGTCATTGGATAAAAAAATGTATTCACTACATAAAAAAAAAAAAAAAGTCAGGACAAACAACCAGCGCACCACTGAAAAAAAAAATTGAGTCTAACTTGATTTTCTTTTTATTGATTTATACGAATTAGTTAAACCTAAAGAAATTCTTGGTGTTTGCTCATTCCACTGAAAGTAAAATCTTTTCTAATCAGATCTAAAAGGAAAAATAGTGACAAAGAATTTTCTTAGGTGTGTGTGTGTCTTGTGACAATAATCATCATTTGATGTATAGATGCAGCCTTGCAGTTGCAGGTCCATTGTGGCAACAGTTTTTATAATACAACAAAAAGGTGGTTCCAGACATAGTGATAAATGGACAGTTCGGATTTGGTTCGGTAAGGTCTAAGTTTCATAATTTGGGAATTATTCGGATATAATTCATAAATGCGTTGGTACCATAAGTAAAATGTATAATACTTTTTTTGCGTTTCATTCGGTGTTCAGTTCGAAAACATCAAAAAACGAATTATACGCAAATTATTCACGTACCATGTTACTATTGCAAATCCTTACCATTACAGTGGGAAGTCCGCATCTTCTGCATTAACTCGAATAGTATCTTTTGAGTTAATGCATGTATCTCGGCCGTCTGGTTTTAAATGGAGCTAATTCAGTCCGCACCTATAATGCAAAGGTCTTTTAATATTAGTGCGGATCTGCATTGGACGGTCCAGATCTATTAACGCACAGAACAAAAGGTGATTTTTTGAGTTAATGCAAAGGATGCGAATTCTACAGCCGGTGGGTCCATGACTATATAATTGTGTATTTATTTTTATTGACAGAAACAACAATTTTTGCTGCTTATTTAATAGAACTTGTCAGAAAATACTGCCAATAAAATTTATATCAGAGATTCCACATTTTTTTAATAAATTATAGAGAGCCCTTATTTTGAGATATCTGAAATTTGGTGCACAAGTATAATAGATTATGTAGCATGTACAGGACATAGGATGCTTAGTCATCTTTATAAAATAAAATAAAAATTATATATATTAAAATTTAATTGTATTTTTTTTTTAAGTTCTTATATATATAGTTCAATATAATTCAGTACCTTCTTTCAGATCAGTATTTTCTATATATGGTACTTCACGGTGGAGCTCACTACTTTACGGTTTGAGATTTACTCTTAACTACTTTGAAATTCAAGCTAATGCAGCGGCAATATTATTTGTGCTTTGAAATTCATGCAAAGTAACAAGAACGATTTAGATCCACTAATTATTATTAAATAATTTTAAAATATTCCCTTATGCGGTACTCTCCTGGATACAAATTGCAACTTTGCATTCAATATTGTTTTGTCAGTATCAAAATAATACATAAAAAGTATACTAATTTTGATTAGAGGAAAAAAAATCATTTATTCATTTTTTTTTCCTATCAATTTTGTTTTTTTCGACAATATGTGAGAAATCTTGCGAATAAAAAATTACGAATATCTTATATTCGATTTTCTCTTTCAAATGAGATCAATGATGAAGTACTTTTGAGTTATATTTGTGTTTTTCTTTTTAATCTTCTTGATATGTTATTACAAAAACTTGATATGTCATGTTTAAAGACTTCATATACTAGGTTTAAAGACTTGGTATGATATGTATAAAGATTGCATTTTTGAATTTTTTTTAAAGACTTGCACTTGAACCTTTAAAATACTTGATATATATTATGTTTGAAGACATTGTATGGTGAGTATAAAGATTTGATATGTTAGGTATAAAGTTTTATTGTGATTAATAAAAATTTAAAATTAATTATTGTTTAATATTTTACACTACTTTTGATACAGAGCATTTATGAAAAATTCCAATTCAAATTAAGAGACAACTAGCGTCATTATTAAGTCTTCATAAAGAGTTGATATGTCCATTATTTACAAAAACTTTATATATTTGATATAAAAACATACTTACCCACGTAAATTTAAAAACTTGCATGCGTCAGCTAGCACCAGGCCACCAGCTATAAATGCACTAGCGACATTTCTAAAATATGGTCCTGATCAAAAGTTGTTAGTTGAAAGATTTGCCTGAAGATTTGAGTTTGAAGGCAGTTATCTACGTCTTTATTATTTAACCACTTGTTTTTAATTTTTAATTGATTATTGGTTATCTTTTAACTTATGGTAGCTACTGAAATAAATGCTATGTGAATATATGCATTAACAACAACATATCTGATTCATACTGGTCTATGCTGAAATCAGGCCTGTCAAACAATTGCGGGTCTCTCACATTAGGCCCAAATGATTTGGGCTTAACTATGGTTCCTTCGTTCCGAGCTTCTTTTTTTTTTTTTTTACCAAATTTAACCTTTCTTCTGAGTTGTGATTTCGCCCAAATAGAAAATGAGCCGTCTAAGGCGTCAACCAACTATAGTCTAGCGGTTTGAGTTTATCCATTTTTAATTTTCATTCATGTTATCGGCATTAATAAATTTGAATAAAATAGGCAGCAACATGCAGATGGCCATCAATCAGAGGAAGGCACGTTCAGAGAATTGGCTACGTGTCTAGTTCAGAAGTTGCACACGTCTACATATATTTATTTTACTAAGCCTACATATTTGAAACATTTATTTGTATTGGCAATAGCACCGCACTCTATTCGTACAATGGCGTCTATCGGCGAAGGCGAAAGGCGGCCAAAAAAGTTCCTCTCCTCCATTGCCGACTCTTTGCTTCACCACTGTGCTCAGTATCTCTCTCTCTCTCTCTCTCTCTCTCTCTCTCAGACACACACACGCATGCGAAACAAAATCCTCTGCCCCCAGAGTCTCTGTCGGGTGGGACCGGGGTGGGACCGATTACTGTTTAGGGTTTAACTTTTTGTTTCTGTTTTTAAATGGCCCCCACCCGCAGAGACTCTGGGGGCAGGAATTTCCTGCCCCTGGGGGGCAGAGGATTCGATCTCCACGCATGCATGCCCGTATGCACAGACTCTGGATCTTAGATTCACCATTGTTATTGCGTGTATTCATACATTGTTTTAGAAATAACGCGATGGAGTTGTACAAGATCATCCAATATATATGAACAAGTTTAGAAAAAAAGAGAAGTACTAATTAATGTTTAGAAAATATTCATAAGTACAGATGCGAGTTTCATCAAACTAAAAAAGAACAAGAAACAAGTAGAGAAAATAGTCATAAGTGTACTGGTTCCATATATAATTAGTTTTATGTAATTAAGGTTTCACCGTGCTTAATTAGAATTTGTCTCATATTTTGGTATTTGGCACCTTATCAATTAAGGTGATTAGATTATTAGTGTATTACCAAATTGTATCTTTTTTGCATTCTTTTGCTTTGGTTTGCTTCTGTTTGGCGTTAATTACTGACCAATCGGTTTTATTGCATCAGTGATTGAATAATAGAGAAGCTGTTTTATTGCATTGTTTGTGAGGAACACAAGCTGATTTTGCCAGCTAAGACGCTCGTAAAATTGTACCATACCAAAGTGGTCATCCTCAGTCCCATAATAGAAAACTTGTTATGAAATGGGCCTTATGCTCAAATTAATTAGGAGTAGATTTCATATTGAACATAACTAAATGAAAAGGTGTTCTTTTTGAAGGGCACTGAACACAAAACCAGAATCTCTGGTCGAGGAATTCGAATCTGAACTAAAGCCTGGGGTAGATAATTACTCTAGAAGGCTAGTTGAATTTTGTAGCTTAAAAGCGCTTGAGCCCTTATCGTGTAACCTCTCTGAAAAGATCAACAATGGAGAGTTCAGCCGGTTTACTTATGATATGATGCTTGCATGGGAGAAACCCACTCCTCTTCCTGACAAACATCGCACTACGGTAAACAACCTTTTGATCTTGTGTATGCGATCTAATTTCCTCGTATTTTTTGTAATAGCCAAAATTTAATGATAATTTTTTATTTTTGACTTAATGATCAACTAGCTCTGTCCAATCTAAGATGGTTGAGAAAGGGATAGAGATCCAATGGGTTCCGACCTGGTATAGGATCCTATTAATTACCTCGATACAGATGGAGGCCACTTCGAAGCTTAGTTTTTGCTTATAATATCTAGTATTCTTAGTTAACACAAATACAAAATATATAGAGTAAGGTTATCATATATTGCAATGCATAGGTATTTTTGTACATTGAACTATAAATCATCGGATTCAAAGTCCAAATGACCGATCCAAACCATTCATCTTGTTCTCCATATTAATATGTGTTTGGAGACCAATTTTATATTTTTTTGGAATTTTTTACTATTTTTTATTTATTGAAAATCCCTTTTTTTATGTTCTTGATTTGTCTGAAAAACAACGATTTTCCATAAATCTAAAAAAATAGTAAAAAAAAAAGTTCCAAAAAAAATGTAAAATTTGGTCTCCAAACACATATTAATATGGAGAACAAGATGAATGGTTTGAATCGGTTATTTAGACTTTAAATTTGGTGATTTATAGTCTAATGTACAAAAATACATATGCCAATGTATGGTAGCATTATTCTCTCTCTCTCTCTCTCTCTATATATAATCACTTCTGTTTCAGAGATAGTCGGCCCAACAACTGAAATCTTGTTGTTGCGATTCCGGGAAATTCACATTGCTGATATGTTTAGCTCTTGCAGCACAGATGTATAATTAATTAGTGTATTTAGTTTATCGAAGTTCTAATGAACTTCTATTTCAATTCCAGGCTATATTCTAACATTTCAGATAAGATACTGAGTTGAGGGACTCACATATCGCAGTTTAGCACTTTGTTACTAATTTATATTGTGAAAACTACATGTTTAGTAACCAGAGGATTGTATTACATATCACAGGAGTGCATTGCAAAGGAAAGCGAAGATAAAATTGATTCTGTTGTTCCAGTAAATGAGAATCAGAAGGATGACAGTGATGACGATGATGTCTCCTTGTTCTACTCTGACATCATGCCGCTCCTTGTAAGCAACTCAAGTGACTAATAATTGTTTAAACTATTTTTTTTCTCTCATCCAACCAGATATATAGTGTATTATTATGCTTTCTTATTGTATATAAGCCTGACAAATTTTTTTAATAGGTGAGTGAAGAGGCAAGTGTTGGAGAGGATGCATATGTTTGGTTTGGATCCCTCTTTCCATTGGCATCAGACATAGTCAATGCACGTTTTACTTTTGAAACCTTGACAGCTGCCACTGCAAACAGGCTCCATTACCCAGCTTATGACCGATTTATCAAACAAATGGATAAGTTTGTTCCCTTTTCTTTCTGGTTATCATTTTTCTTTCAACGACTAGTCTAAATTCTTCAAGCAATATCTTCTTTTACCTTATTTGAGTCGGGACATTGTTTTCAATACATCAGGTATATTGACTATCTACAAAAACAAGCTAAACCGACAGAAATAGAACTAGCAGATGATGAGTTTATCTTGCATGTTGAAGGAAGTACTCAGACTCAGAAAGTGGTGCGACGTACCGGTGCATCTAGCTGGCCAGGTTCTCTTCTTTATCCTATTATTTTTCAATGTGTATATTTTTTTAACAGAATTTATCAGGATTCAGGAGACTATTGGTACATGAAAACTAATACGGGCTGTTGCTTTTATGCATGTGCAGGTAGGCTGACATTAACAAATAAGGCACTCTACTTTGAAGCATCAGGGGTCATGTCATACGAACCTGCCTTGAAAATTAATCTTTGGAGAACAGATATTGATCATCAGGTTAAGGCAGCTTCGACTGGGCCTTGGGGAGCTCCCTTGTTTGACAAAGCCATTTCGTACCAATCTACTGAAATGTAATATTTTTTTTATTTACTGAATGCCAATTGTGGACATAATTTAGTATTTTTTTGAAACAAAAATGATGTTACTGGAATGCAGATCAGAGCCTCTGATTATAGAGTTTCCAGAGTTGACGGGTTCGACAAGGCGTGACCTATGGCATGCCTTAATAAAGGAGGTGATTTTACTTCACCGATTTATTTCAATGTACAATTTCTCAGAATCTCCTCTACAGTCGTCAGAGATGCACTCCCGTGCCATATTGGGAGTTGTAAGGCTTCATGCAGCAAGAGAGATGCTAAAAATGTCGCCGCCACCTCCAAATAGTTTCCTTATATTTGCTCTGTATGATGATGTGCCAAAAGGGGATT
This sequence comes from Carex pumila, assembly GCA_033356055.1. NCBI lineage: Eukaryota > Viridiplantae > Streptophyta > Magnoliopsida > Poales > Cyperaceae > Carex > Carex pumila. Next base: position 245,214 of record JARJHM010000404.1, on the reverse strand, counting down.
ATGTACTAGAAGAGCTAGCTAACAGCTTAAGACAGACTTCTATGATTACCCCTTATGACGCAACTGATGTGTTGAAAAGATTAGATCTTATTTCACATCCCTTTGAATCTAGTTCTCAAGATAAAGTACAGGTCCTGGAGGAAGAGCAGAGAAACCAAGCAGAGTCGCTGGACTCAACAGTTGGTCAGATTAAAGATGAAGCACTAGAAGTTGGTATTGCCAAAGCTGCAGTGCATGAGGTCAAAGATGAAGGAATCGCAGATAGCCTTCTAGTTCTTGTCGTGAGTATCAATTTTATAGTCTCTCTCTCTCAAAAAAAAAAAAATTGGCAGAGGTTCCTTTGGCATTAGAAATATTTAGAAGATTAACATCTGTCACTGTCAAACATATGACATCAACCAAATAATGTACAACATACAAACTATCTCTCTGATTAGAGTATTTATTAATCCTTTACTCTTTCTAAGTATTGAGTGTAAGTTGATTGTTAGTTTTTCACTGTTTTTCTCCTAACCAGAGTCCTAGCGAATTTGTATTCTGAAAGCACATAATTGTTAATTTTGGCTGGAGTATTCATATTGTTATACAGTAAACGCTAAATTATTTGCTAAAATTTTATATGTAGAATCTTCTTGGCCCGTTCAGGATCATCCTATCATGGCTTCAGAGTTTAGTCTCATGGGAAAGACCAGCAAGAACCAGCTTTCTCCTCGTCATAACCCTAGTGACCATATACATGTACCTATCTCCCTATATATCATGTCGACTTCATTTCTATTTTTCCCGGATTCATTTTTCAATTTTAAAGTAACATATTTTGTTGTGGTTATTGAAACAGAGAAGGGATTGGCTATGCACTGTCCGCATTATTAGCGGGTATAGCTGGAGCAATTATTTGGTCTAAAAGGAAAAATATTGGCGAGAGATATTCCGAAGTATTGATTGATACTTCATCAGATAAATCAACAATGGAGAGTGTAGTAGAAGCACAACAGGCCCTGAAAGGATTGCACAAAATTGTGACGGCGGTGAACATTACAATTCTGAAAATATGGTCCCTTTGCACATCAAGGTCTACAAAGGTTGGTTAATCCCGTCACGTTGACATTTCCACATTTACTTAGATGATAAAGCACAGGAAGAAAAACATTATCTAGATGGCTTAATTTGTCTTTATTTTTATTTTCCTTTTATGTTGCAGCACACAGATAAGGTGATATGGGTGATGACAGGGGTTGCATTGGTACTGGCGGTTGTACCGTTCAAATACATCTTGATAGGAGCAATAACATCACTTTTTGCGGCAAATACAGGTATAGGCAAGTCGATGTCTTCCAATCCACAGGGCGCAAGGCGCTTGCACGAATGGTGGGATTCCATTCCTGTTATTCCAGTTCGCATTGTGGATAGCAGCTCATAAATAAATTATAAACGGCACATTATATACACATACACAGTGCTTGCTTTTTTACATGTTAGCTGGATCAGTTTAATGTTTTGAGCATTGTTTTTCCTAATTTTATGTAGCTGTCTGTAAGAAAAGTTTTCTTTTGGTCAAGTAAATTTTAGTGTTGCTGCTAAACATGCATGGAACTCTTGTCATTTATCAATTATCAGTGTGACAATAATTTAGACATATCCTGTTATTTTGGGGATAAATAATATTTTACCAGCTTTTTGACAACGATTTAAGACATCTCCAGGAATATTCCGGATAACTAATTTTTCGCTAGCCTTTTGACAAAATCTCAATAGGCAGGCATGTGCCGGTGTGCCCACTTCTAACTCTATTTGGCTCTGCCTCTGTCGGGTACAGATTCAATACAGAAACAAAACATAACCAAAATTGATAAAAAACAAATTAAAAAAATATCTCATCTCAATTAGTTATTAAGCATGTTGGGTGTCCGATCCACTAACGGTCCGATCCACTAACGGCTACGATTGAGAAATGAAACTTCGGATTTGATCTTAGCTCTCTAATTACATATTTTGTCTTCTTTTGATTAAATGCATATGTTTTATGTATAGAAGTTGTTTTATGTATAGAAGTCTAAATTTAGTTAAAAACATACTTACCACATATGCTGCCACATAATACGCTACAATTAAAATTGAATAAATTCTGAAATTTAGCGATATATTTATCCGTTTTCTTTTTTTTGTTTTCATATTTCTCATTTTCAATTAAGAAGATTTCACCTTCCATTTTCTTATTTATTGTTTCCTTACTTCTTCGTTTCTATACAGATCACAATGAAAATTATTATTTTTATTTCCTTATTTCTCTTTCTTTGGTTCTATACAAATTGGTGTGGGCAATTTAGAATATATTTCTGATATATAATATATCAATGTGTGTGTGTTCTAAATTGAAAACAAAGAAGAATATAAATTAGAACGTGTGTGTGAATATATATTTTTCTTATAATATGTGTGTGTGTATCTTATACATACACACGATAACACTTTTTATTTATGTTTTTTGATATCATATTATATGTTGATATTGAATTATTATATGATATTTGATATTATTTGATATCATTGGTACTTAAAAATAAAAAATTATCACATCATCAAATTATTATCAAAGATCACGGTTAAAGTTAATTAAAAATACAGAATCATATAAATTTTCTATTAATATGTATTTTAATTTTTAGATAATTATTATTTTCATTGATATATTTGTTTCTTATAATATGTTTTCTTTGCAACGCACGGGTATAATACTAGTAAAACAAATATGCGTGTATTAATTAATGTTCATAATAGATGACAAGAGAAATAAAATATGAGGATAATTTTATAAAAATGGAAAGTGAAAATTAAAACTTGAGATACATAAATAATTTTCTTAAACAATTTAACATCATCCCTCAAATAAAATGTCATAACGTCGAATATTCACATTGCCTCGACAAATTTAGAATTGGATATGTATATTTATCCGCATTTTCTTTACGGATTTAGAACGAATACGAATACAAACAATTTATTTATAAATAGGGATAATATGCGTTTTGTATACATCATGATCTTTATTTCTTTCTACTTTTTTATATCATTTAAGGAATATTATTTATTGTTATTTTATTTTAGATTTTTCTTATGTAAATATGTCAAAAAAAAATGTCATTTAATATGTTATTTAAGAAATGTTATATGTCATTTAAAAAAGCTTTTATGAAAATATATCATTTGTATGAGTTATTTTTTATTTTCTTATAATATGTTCTCATTGCAACGCACATGTATATACTAGTATTTAAAAAAAAATGTACAAACAATTAGATCTGTTTTAGTTTAAAGAAAACATATTTTTTCTCTTCAATGGTTGCATCATAAGAAACAAAAAAAAAACACTCGTCAAGCACTAAAATATGACAGGTTGGACAATAATGCAAAGAGAGTGTTCTCTTTGCTGTGGTTTTATGAGACCACTATTTTTTTTTTAAATTCACAGGGTGTTCAATCCCTCGGTCCTATAGTTATTTTTTGAGTAAAGGTGGAGCTCAAGCCACCCAATTATTTAATATTTATAAAAGATTGCACTTTTTTGGGTTTTGAACTTGCGACATTGCAAACGGAAAATATTACATTTGTCACTAAATCAAAAACTAATTCTCAATAGTTATGAAACTATAAAAAAAAAAACATAATACTGCAGAATTGTATTTGCATTCATGGTAGATTGTGATTTAGAAAATCTCAAAAATTATGATCTTATTCAAAGAATCAAATAAAAAAAATTATTAAACAAATGTACTATGTGACTATGAGGGAGAGAGAAAGATCCAACGTTGAAAAGGAGGAATAAAAATTTCGTGGAGTTGCTGCTCTCCTTTTCGATGTTATAATTTAGTTTTGTAAAGTGAAAATTATATCAAAAAATTTATAGTATTTACAGTATTGAAAATATGCATATTTGTTGAAGTCAGATCAAAGTCAAACCAACAAATAGTCTAAATCAGACTGGAATTTTTTAAAACTACACCTTTTCATGCTTTTGCTTGATTTTCTCTACGTTGTAGCAACAAATTGTAATTCTGCAAAATATATATGCACCAAAAAACTCAAAATTAAACAAATCAATAGTCTTTGAAAAACTATAAAGGCTATTCTTAAAGCTCCAAAATAGGGAAAATAAATCTGTTGTAATTCCGATCTCAACTGCTGGTCTTTCTCGAAATACTTGCATGAAAATTTATTTTTTCTGAGAATATTTTTGAAATCCTTGCATGCAAAAATTTAAACGGTTAATATCAGAATTTCAAGATTCTATAATTCCTAGAGAAATTATAGCATATTCGGACTCCAAAAATAGGAGAGGCCCCAGTGAGAAAAGTCATGAATCATTGTCTGGAACTTACCATTTTGGCCTTCACACCTAATCCACTTGGATCAAACCAGTCATAAATAGGGCTGTCAAAAAAGCTCGTTCGGTAGTGGACCGAGCTGTTAACGAGCCAACTCGGCTCAAACTCGGGCCAAAATAAACGAGCTGAGCCAGGGGTCAGCTCGGCTCATTAAGTTATAATGAATTTAGGTTTTAGTCTCGTATAATTTTAAGTCCAGTTCCATTTTCAAAGACGTAATTATGCAAAATTGATATATTTTCGGTTTGAAGAGAAATGATATGGGCTTTAGTTGCTTGAAGATGTGCTTGCTAGACAATTTCTTAAATTTTTTGAATGGGATTTCTTATTTTTTTATTTTTGAATTTGTATAATAGCAGTCCAATAAAGCCCAGCGAGCCAGCTCGTCAGCTCGTGAGCTAGCTCAGGCTAGCTTGTTAGCTTGTCACAAGCTAAGCTAGGGATTTTGGCTTGGGTGACCTAGGTCCAGCTCGCTCAGTCTAGACTTGGGCCAAAATGAACGAGCTGAGCTAAGGCCCAACTCGTTTACAACCCTAGTCATAAATCATTATTAATAGCATGGACAACATCATGGACAAGGTAGTTAAAATCACAGCAGTGTACGGTCCTTCTAGACCTCAAACAAGAAATTTATTCTTTCAAGAGCTGCAATTGGAAGAACCGAGCGATAGCACACCATGGTTACTATGCGGAGATTTTAACACCACACTACAACAACAAGACAGAAACACCAACTCACCAGATTTCAGATGGCCTACAGCCTTTGCTGACCTAATTCTACACCTTGGTTTGATTGACTTGCCAATGACGGGGAGAAGATATACCTGGTCTAACACTAGAGCGATCCCCTCCCTTGCTAAGCTAGATCGATTTTTATTATCAACAGAGTGGAGTGCAATCTACTCGGCTTCAACACAACGCACTATTCCAAATACCAACTCGGATCACAACCCAATCATATACGAAGCAAGAACAAGCATCAAAAAAACAAAAAATTTCATATTTGAAAATCTTTGGCTAAAATCAGAGGAATTTGTACTTTCTGTAAAACAACATTGGGAGAGCAAGGAGATAGCTCACACAACAAAGCAACTGCATGAAAAATTCATGGAACTACAAAAGCACATCACAAACTGGTCCAAAGACAGAATTGGAAACATCAAAAGGCAGATTCTAGTTTGTAGAAACTACATGGGATGGTATGACCAAGTGGAAGATTTGAAGCCGCCAACACAACTAGAGAAGATAGTCAGAGCAAGAGTGCGAAGAAGATTCACTGAGCTTGCAACATACGAGGAAGAACTATGGAAGCAGCGGGCAAAAGTCAAGTGGCACACACAAGGAGACAACAACACAGCTTTTTTCCACGCCTATGCCACTACAACCAAAAGAAACAACAACATAGGAGAGGTGTAGCACAATGGCCGGCTTTACAAGGATCAGAAAATGAAAGCCACTATTTTTAGAGATTTTTTCATAAATCTAATGGGAAGAACGGAGCAGACAACACAGGAGATTGAATGGTCAGTGCTATACCCGAGACAACATAACCTAACAGACTTAGGCCAATCAGTGACACAAGCCGAGATTAGAAAGGTAATCAAAGAGTGGCCGTCAAACAAGGCCCCAGGGCCAGATGGGCTAACGGAGGAATTTTTTAAAACTTTTGAAGATATCCTGATTCCAGATCTGTATGCAGTCATAACCAAGATAACATCCTCCAATCTTACATTAGAACCTCTCAATTCATCTTACATCACTCTACTCCCAAAATCCACAAACCCAATCAAGCCATTAGACTATAGGCCGATTAGTTTGATACATAGTTGTCAGAAAATTCTTTCAAAAATTCTGGCAAACAGGTTGCAAGCGCACATGGATGAACTTATTATGAAATCACAGTCGGGTTTCATAAAAGGAAGGCAGATTTCGGAGGGGTTCGTATACACACGAGAGGTGCTACAATTTGCAAAAATGACTAAAACACCATTAGCCATATTCAAAGCAGATATCCATAAAGCTTTCGACACCATCGATTGGGGTTTCCTCTTGAAGATCATGAGTGCACTAGGATTCCCGATAGCCTGGATTTAATGGATAGACAGGCTGGTGCTAAGAGGCACATCACAAGTCATAATTAATGGATTGATAGGCAAAAAAATTATGCTAAAAAGAGGAGTACGACAGGGAGATCCCCTATCTCCGCTGTTGTTCATTTTAGCAATTGATTTTTTACCAAGATGGATGGGAAGATTAAGAGAAACATGAGCACTCGTGATGCCAATCAGAAATATTGAGCCATGCTTGCTATACGCGGACGACGTGATATTTTTCGTCAAACCAGATGTACAACAGGTACAAATCCTCAAGTTAGCACTAGCAGTGTTTCAAAGGCTAATGGGTCTGAAAATCAACATGGAGAAGTCAGAGTTTATACAACTCAATTCAACTCAAGGAGATACACAACAGATACAAAATATGCTAGGATGCAAAGTAGGCTTGATGCCTATGACTTACCTACCTCTTTCAGATAACAAAATCCCAAATCAGGTATTCAGAGACTACATTTAGATGATAAGGGAAACATTAACAGGGTGGACTGCCAAATAAATTCGGTTCTTTCTACCATACCAATCTACCTTATGATAGTGATCAAATTGCCCCAATGGGTCATAGAGGAAATAGATCGCATAAGGAGAAACTTTCTATGGCAAGGTGCTCAACATGAAAAAAGAAAAATTCATCTAACCAACTGGGACTTAGTCTGTATACAAAAGAAAAGGGGGGGGGGGGCTAGGCATCATCAACTTAAAGAATTTCAACTTAGCGCTTCTAACCAAATGGTATTGGCAGTGGCATCAGCAGCAACCAAGATTATGGAAAGGAATCTTCACAGAAATGTATTGCTATAAAGACCCCCTAATGATTTATAGCTCCACTTTTTTCTCAACACATCTGAAAGAGGTCCAGACCTTCTTCAATAATTTCATACAGAGGATACCTAGTCAAGACAAAGACATTAAAATTTGGAAGCATAATTGGGGGGAAGGCATCATCAAGGACCAGTTAAGAGCATTGTACACCTTTGCAATTGATCAAGATAGCAGCCTACATGATTTTCTTGCAGCACCGGACTTGGCACAACTCTTTGAGCACGCATTGACAGAGCTGGTAGAACAAGAATTGCAAGAACTAAGGATCATACAACACAACCTTCGGCTAAGGGTAGCACAGCTACAACAAGCCGCAGGTCAAACCATTTGGAAGCCACAGCCAGACAAGGGTTTTACAGTCAAATCAGCATACAACACATTGTGTGACACACCAAGAATTGGATCCAACACCAAGAGCATATGGAAACTTAAGGTAACTCCAAAGTTGAAAATATTTGCATGGTTGGTATATAACAACAAAATACTTACTGCTGCAAATTTGAGAGCTAGAGGATTCACAATAGTAGGGATGTGCTATATGTGTCGAGCAAGTGATGAACACACAAAACATCTCTTCAACGAATGCGCATTTGCGAAGGTATTTACCAGTAGAGCTATAACAGCACTTCGGTTACCGGAACCCGCACCCAACAACCAAGGTTACATAGAGGCGATGGTCAATATGAGCACTCCAAGCGCACAAGGGAGGTCATAATAACATCAACTTTCATTATCTGGAGAGAACGATGTAACGAATTTTTAGGGATGAGACAAAAACAATACAGCAGCTGGTGGAAGAGATAATAGAAATGCACAAAATGAATGGAAGGATGCATGGAAGAAACAGCACAAATCATGGATGACACAGCTCTAGGCTATAATAATAAAGCTATGCAAAAATAGCAATTAAGTACTTCATTTTTTTACAATTTTATTTTCATTTTTATCTTTTTTCACTTTTTCACTTCTCTGTACCAGTAGAACCTCTAGGTCTCTTTTCTGTTTAGTTTTTATTTTTTATCTTCATCTAAACACACGACACAAAGTTCTCAATCTGAGAACCTCACATTTGTAACCGATATTGGTTAATATAAAGTGGGGCTTGACCCCTCTTGTTTCCTCAAAAAAAAACTATTAATGATAAAGTGAACTCCTCTTTAAAAAATTCTAACCACTAATTTTTTTAATTCGACAAAACCGAATAACACAATTGAAAATTATATATCAAAATATAATATTTATAGATAATGGAAAATAAAAGTTTCAAAATATATCAATAAAACTCTTTATAAAATATTAACAATTAGTAGAGTTACGTTAAAAGAAAAGCTCGGTGACCGAATGAATCTAAGATAAGAACCTAAAAGCGAGGAGGGCTCATATGCCACATTATTTTTGTGAGTCAATCGTGCTTCACATTCTTATTTTTGTTTTCAAAGTTTAAATTAGTGATCCGAAACGTTCAACATGATCACCATATTAAAATTTTATTAGAGACCAAATTTTATATTTTTCTGAAATCTTTTACTATTTTTTTAGATATGTCCATAATCTTCTGAAAAAAATAATTTTATACCTATCTAAAAAATAGTACAAAATTTTCAAAATAAAATATAAAATATGATCTCCAAACACATTTTAATATGAACTCGTGTAAAGCGATTCGAACGACTATTTAGACTTCAAAAATAAATATGAGGACGTGAGATATAACTGAAGTACTAAATCAATAGGGACATGATCCCTCTTCATTTATTATAGTGTGCTTATAACGATATATCATATAATTGTAATTTTGTCAGAGTTAGTGCATTTGTCTTATGACAAATTTTATTAACTAGATTCTTTTAAAATGGTAGTATTTTTGTTATAAAATTTAGCATCAAAACTTTCATGAAAATATTCAAGAGTGAGGCTATGGTGCTATGCATATTACGATTTGTTACCGTGCTACGGCTCTATATTTGAGTTTTCAAATCCTAACGGTTGATCCAAACAGTTCATCTTGTTCTCTATATTAATATGTCTTTGGAAACCAAATTTTACATTTTTTGAAATTTTTTTACTATTTTTTTAGATTTATTGAAAATCACTGTTTTTGGATGGTCCAGAATTTTCAGATCAAGTGATTTTCTAAATATCTAAAAAAATAGTAAATTTTTTTCAAAAAATGTAAAATTTGGTCTCTAAATACATATTAATATGGAGAACAAGATGAACGGTTCGGATCGACTGGTAGAATTTAAAAACTCAAATATAGAGCCGTAGCACGGTAAGCACCCGTGATATGCATAGTACCATAGCCTCACTCAATATTCAAACAAATGTATGTTTTTCAGTGTTTCACGTATAATACCTTTTGTCCAATGGTGATTTTCCTAATTTTAACATTAATCCATTCAAATATTTAATAGTCAAATTTTAAAAAATAAGATGAACACGGAATGGTTAGCTACCGTAATTTTGTATGATTTTCTACCAAAAAATTAATAACCATATAATTATTATGGTTTTTGTAGTTTTTATTTGTTTAGAATCATGAAATTCAAATAATAAAATAATGACGATTTTCTAACTCATGTGAAATTGGTCGACAAAACAGGTTTTCGATGTGTGTGGCATCCATTTGTACATGCTACAAAGCATAATCTCACGGTGGTCGCGTGAAGAGCAGTAATTCACGCACTTATTTTTCCCGCTATTTGTTTTTCCTTTTGGGAAACAATAAATTATATTTTATAATTAAACACAGTAACAGCCCACTCCAGTAAATCAAGATTCAAGACCTCACATTCCTGAGTCCGCCTCGTGTTCATTAACTCAAAAGAGCATGTTTTGAGTTAAAGGTATCTCGACCAACTGATTTCAAGCGGAGTCAATCCGGTTATATGATTCAGGGTCCTTTAATATTACTGTGGATCAAATCCATACAGATCTTAAAGTATATCGGACGGTCCAGTGAGTTAATGCAGGACCAGTGTTATTTGGGCTTTGAGATTCGTGCAGAATGTATTTGAACGGTTGAGATTTTCCAAAAAGTCACGCAAAATATGAGACATCTCAGCGGATGTGGAATTCCGTCAAAACCCTAGTGCTCTTCTCTCCTTTTCCCATTTCTCTCATTTCTCGTAAAATTAAACCAAGAAAGCAACAGAGAGGGAGGGAAATGGAAGATGAAAGCGAAAGAGGCGGAGGCGAATCGTCTACGCAGGAGAAGACGGAGGCTTTGTCGTCAGCGCTCAGAGTTCTTGCGTCGGCGGCGATGAAGCTGTCGGCTCGGTCGAAGGGCATCCCCTCCGGAGAGGATTTCCACTTCTACCATAACTTCCCCGAATTTAAAGCCCCTGCGCGCGATATCGCCGCCGTTTCTGGTTCTTCTCTCAGCTCCATCTCTGACTCGAAATTCCTCTGGCGCGACCAGAAAAATCGCTCCTCGTTTCCAGCAAACGACCAAGACGATGCTCTTGACTGGGTTATCAATGTCAACGATGAGCTTCTAGAAAGGTCATTATTAACATCTTAATGTGCAAGTTCCTTCTTTGTTTTCTTGATGTCTTTTCGCAACTATACAGGTCAATTCATGTCTAACCTGGAGAAGCGTATCTACTGTTTTTGTAATTACGATGCCATCATGCATATTTTTCTTGTTACATAATTGGTTAATTTTAGAGCTGTTGATTCTCTTGATACCTTGTCATGTCTAATTTGGAAAGGCACCTTCACTGCTTTTCTAGTTGTGATGTCATTATGCATACTTGACTGTATTAGAATTGGTTTTGTCGACATTCTTGATCATCTTGAATTCTTGATGCCTTTTCGTGGATTGTAATAGTGTGGTTCAATCCAAGTCTAATTTGGAGGGACATCACTGCTTTTATTATTTTGACGACTTCAGGCATACTTGATTTTTTAGTATAGTATTTTTTTTTTTTTTACTTTGTTGATCATCTTGAAGCCTTTTCACAATTCTTTGATTTGATCCATGTCTAATTGTGGAGAGATGCCTCCACTCCTTTAATAATTGTGATGGCATCAAATATACTCTGTTTGTATTGGAATCAGTTTTATTTTATGCTCTTGATTCTGATTTTAACTGTTCGCGATCGATATGACACAGGTTTGGGGCTTCAGTGGACGAATTTAAAGAAGGACGAACAAAAGAAGAAGAGATTGCCAAGGAAGGGGCTATGGATGATGATGGGTTCCAATTGGTCTGCAGGAAGAACAATAAGAAGAGTGCAAAAGAGGAGTCGGTGCCAGGATCAAGTTACACGGCAACAGGGGTTAGTGTTGCCACAAAGGACAGGAGGATTAGTGGGGCCAAGCCAAAGGTGCCTTTCCATATACCCTCCATTCCTCGGCCGCAGGATGAGTACCGCATAATTGTCAACAACGCAAACCTTCCCTTCCAGCATGTCTGGCTTGAGCAGAGCGAGGATGGGACCCGCCTTATTCACCCTTTGGTTGATCTCTCTCTCTCTCTCACTCATGAATGCACACTGTGCATTTATCTATCTAGCTCTTGTATGGGCTTTTAAAAATGGTTTAATTTATAGCATTGAATGTTCTTTATTCAGGAGAAGGCGGCAGCTGTGGATTTTGTCGATAGAAAAGGTGGCATACGTGAGCCTATGAAGCCACTTTCATTGGGGGAGACACCTTTTAAACTTGTGGAAGAGTTGAAAGATTTGCGTGAGATGTGTACTAAATTGAAGTCTGCTACTGAATTTGCGGTTAGTTTGAGTTTTATGTCTCTATTTCAGTTCATCAGCCTTCCAATCTTGACCTTGTTCATGTTTTTCTTGATCGTATCTGATCACTGTTTTCTGAGTACAACCATTGCTTCTTTGGTAGCTTGAATACTTGGCTTAAGTATTTATAAAATTTTGTAATTGCAATATTGTGTTTGTCTCTTTTTGTGATTGTCAGGTTGATTTGGAACACAATCAGTATCGGTCGTTTCAGGGTCTTACCTGCTTGATGCAAATTTCTACAAGAACAGAGGATTTCATAGTGGACACTTTAAAGCTTCGCATTTATATTGGATCCTATCTGCGTGAGATTTTCAAAGATCCTTACAAGAGAAAGGTTCTTTTATCTTCTTTTCTGTTTGTCTCCCCTTCTGCTGAAAGTTGCCTTTACTTTGTGGTATCCTTGATTTTATATTTTAAATGAATGTAGGTAATGCATGGGGCAGATCGTGACATACTGTGGCTCCAACGAGACTTTGGGATTTATGTTGTCAATCTTTTTGACACCGGGCAGGTAAATTAATCCCCTTTTTTGCAAAAATGAGTATGTATAGAGTTTGAATTAAATGATAAAGACTTTCTAGACAGGATTTTGGTTCTACTGCTTATGTATTAGAGAAAAGCAATTGACTGCCATTTCATTCTTTATACAGTCTAGAAGCTGTTGTGAGTTGGTTTTCTCTCGAAGACTGTTAATCTATAGTTATTTATGTTTCGTGAGTGACCTATTATATGCTACACAACCACAGAAGCTGCCAGTGGAGCTGGTTTTATAACCGTGCAACCTTGGGTCTGTCCTGTCCAAACTTTTCAAAAAGGCAGTAACCCTTTACCAGAGGCAGTACCACATCCAGTGCAATCCTCAATAGGAGTCCAAACAACCTTGTTTCCTGTCCAAGCTTTCCAAAAGGGTACCAGTCCCAGAAATGGTACATAAACCCTTAATTAGTCTTATAACAAAAGAATGCGGGAAAAATGCATCTGGTCTTCGGACTGCACACTTTCCTTTTTCCTTTACATTGATTCTTCATTTTAGTCATTATAAGGATCTGTATAACATTTTTTGTTTTGTTATTAATGCTCGAGGGATGTTGATGGCTACCACCCAAAAACTTGAACCCAGTGTAATCTCATGTGTTGAAAACTAAGATTATTAGGGTGCTAGTAAATGCCATCAGTGGATGGCTCCATGTGTATATTTTTTTAACTATTCTCCTTTCTCTTCAATAAAAATAGGCTTCCAGAGTGCTGCAGTTGGAGAGAAACAGTCTCGAGTATCTCTTACATCACTTCTGCGATGTGGAAGCCAACAAAGAGTAAATTAATAAGCCCCCAACCCCACACACAAACACACACACACACACTGACACGAGTTTGAATCTCCTAAAGTAACCCAATTATTTAGTTTAGTTCCAGACTGTCAGATTAAAGGGGCTCCTTGCCCGCCACCTCGGGTTGGATTGGTCCGGATTCGAATCTAAACTTAAAAATTGGGTTACTTTAGGGAATCCGGATCCCCCCCACCCCACAACCCACAACACACACACACATGCAAGACACAGAAGTTCATCACATATCACACACATATACACTTTTGTTACTAATTCCATTGGTTAGGCACACACGCACGCAAGACACAGAAGTTCGTCACATATCACACACATATACACTTTTGTTACTAATTTCATTGGCTTGGCACCTGAACTTGTGTCTTGATTTATGATTTTATTGCAGATATCAAAATGCAGATTGGAGGCTGCGTCCCCTTCCAAAAGAAATGCTCAAGTAATATACCTAGAAGTAATAATATTCATCTTGCTTTTAATGTTATTTTTGATGTCATATTAAGATCTCTTCTTATGTTGACAGGTACGCAAGAGAAGACACACACTATCTCCTATATATATATGATGTGATGAGAAATCAGCTACTATCTGAATCTGTGAATGGATATGATCGTCTTTTAGAGGTTTGCTCTTAATCATTTCTGTTTCTTCTTGTTAGGTTTTGTTTCATGGTGATGGTAGTCACTGTTGTATTATTTTTTTCTTCAGGTGTACAATCGCAGCAGTGAAATATGCTTGCAGATGTATGAAAAAGAACTGTTGACAGATACCTCATTCATGAACATATATGGGTTTGTTCTTCAATTATTTTATATATTTCTATTTAGTTTTTAGCTTTGTTATGCAACAAAATTTAACAGAGTAAATGAATTCTTTTGCTCAGGGTGCAGGATGCTGAACTGAATGCAACACAGCTTGCTATCGTTGCTGTGAGTATTTTCAAAAGTACCTTTTTTTCTCAAATCAGGACTATATAGCTTATGGATTTGCATATCTCATTGTGGGCATTTGCTTGTAATGCAGGGCCTTTCTCAATGGAGAGACTATGTAGCCCGTGCAGAGGATGAGAGTACTGGATATATCCTGCCTAATAAAACTCTATTGGAAATTGCAAAAGAGATGCCTCTCACATCTGACAAGCTTTTACGACTGGTCAAATTGAGGCACTCTGTCGTGGAACGCCACCTACCTGCTGTCCTTGACATTATCCGGAACTCTATTTCTAACTCCCCTGCTTTTGAAGCTATTGCCATGCAATTAAAACAGGCTCAGTTTGAAAAGGTATACCAGGCTTTTCTTTCTTGTTTTCTTACCTCATCTACTTGTCTATTTAAAATAGTTGTTTAAACATGAGTATTACTGGTTATTCCTTGCAGGCTAGAGCAGCAGAGATGGAAGCAAAGGGAGGACATATTGATGAACTGGTGCCTCTAAATGCCCAGATAAATCTGCCGGCCTTTGAGATTCCTCAACTTGTTACTCCAGTTGCTCCATTCAATACTTCAGCCACGGTCAACTATTCCAGGACCTATCCTTCAAACCTATCCAGTGCTAGTCAGCGGGCTCCTTTTATCGCACATCAAGGACAGAAACCGATAAAAGCTTCATTACATGTGAGCGAGGCTAAGAGCTTGGCTACAGTTAGTGGATCGGCCACCCAACAGAATATCAGCGGTGGAAGCACTCAAGCAGTAAGCACCTTGTCATGTTATTATCCTACTTGTACATGGTCTCCTCTTTCTTACCTCTCATATCTTTTGTTCTCATATTAAATTATGGAGGGGTTAATTTTTGTTTTTACTTTAGGGGACAAAAGCAGCATCTGTCCAATTACTGAAAAGGCCCGCAGCCTTTGGAGCTTTGTTTGGGAAACCATCAGCCTCTGGGAAAAAGCCAAGCAGCGCTGGGTCTTTAATGCAGCAGGTAGTATTTTACTTGTATTCTTTCTTTTACAATGTGGCATGGGGAAAATTTTTAGGATGTTGTTGTTAGTTGTCTAGTATTGAGGAATATAGATTATGTTGAATTAAATCTGCCTGGACTTCACAATTGTGTTCAAAGTTGTATTACGAGAACTATTCTTGAACTAAATACTTTTAGTTGGCGCCCAACATAATTTTTTCAAGCTGTCTGGTAAACTTATTATTTTATGGTTGCTTGTGGTGGTTAGTGGCACTACTAAGGACTATTCTTTTTGTATGTTGTCAGGAGGATGCTAAAACTAAGGTGGAGAAGATACAACAAGCTGTGGCACTTCCATTCAATTTCTCTGGCGTAGTGAAGCAGCAACCTGCTGACATTAAAAGTTGTGAGGTGGCAGTGGAAGCACCTCCTGTGCCCTCTTCCCGGTCAGAAGCACCTTCTACTGCTTTGTCTTCCCAGCCAGAAAGCATGCAACTAGAAGAGCCTTCTCAGCCCCCATCTAATGCTGGATCTATTAACATGGAAGACATGATACCCTTGGATGATGGAGGTACCGATTCACCCACCAGCTCGACCTCTTCTCCCATGAAGAACCCAGGCACTTCCTCTACTTCTTCTGAGGACAATGAAAGGGCAGAGCAGCAGGAGTGGTTCCCTCGACAGGCCGAGACCACTGCTGCAGGGTCAGAGTCTGAACCCGACATGCCTGTCTCTCCAACTGAGCTCTCCTCCAGCTTTGAGAAATGCTTCAAGTCCTTGAATGAACTCAAAGGCTCTAAACAGACCCAGCTGAAACCCAATCAAGAAAATAATGCTAGTTTTCAGCTGAAACCATTTAACTATGCTGCTGTTAGGAAGGATATCCAATTTGGAGAGCGGAAAGGAAAAGGTTCCAGAGATAATGATGAAGAGGAAGGTGGTGGTGGTGGTGGTGGTGGTAGTGGCGGATTTAGGAAACCAAGGAAGGGGGGTTATGGAGAGAAGAATAATAGTAAGAGGTCTAGTTCTGGCCAAAAAGGGGAAAATGAGGGAGGCTTTCAGCATCCGCGCCGGCGTCAGGCTTTTCCTCTTACTGGAAATAGGAGTATTACCTACATTTAGTTCTGTTGGTCATTAGGTTTAGATGTTTTATGCTTTATATTATGTGTTAGTTTGACATTTTTCCTCGTTGTAGAAGAGCTCTAGCAATCAAGAGGCTCCAATGAGGAAGAGAAAAACAAATAATTGAGTTATTATTGCATTTTTTTGTTGCAAGTTTTTTCTTTCTGCGATTTTCTCAAATCCATATTAGCACCAAGCAGCGTTTAATTAATTCTTTACTTTCTCGTACCAGTCCAATTAAGCAAAGAGAATTGGTTACAGTAAACATGACCATAAGGTTATTCTTCTGTCCTACCAAGTATTTTTATAATTCGCAGTGTGATTTACGGTGAAAAATGATTTATAATGTTAAGAGTTGGTAACTTGTATTAACTCCGCTGTGTGCTTTTGGCTAATTAAGCAGTGAGGAATCACACACGATTGGGTACGAGATGCCTCTCTCCAAATGTGCTGCTCTGCGTGTTAGAGTTGGTAACTTGGTATTGACCCGACATGCCTGTCTCTCGAGCTGAGCTCTCCTCCGATATTTGCCAGGGAGGGGGCGAGAATCGCATTCAAATATCTTAAAATTTAATTTTTTAAAATTCACAAAAATGAGATTTTAATTTATTGAAAATAAAATTCAAAAATTAAAATATAACAAGAAATATTCTATTGAGTTATTGACATGTGAGACTTTTTTGTAAGATTTTTTTCTCTTTTTTATTATCTGAAAATTGATCTAAAAAAAATGATTTTTATAACTACAAAATTCAAGAGAAATAATGACTTATTATCACCAATAATTAACAAAAAAAATACTTTATCCGTTTTTCTCCAAAAAGATGCAATCTAATCTTCAGGCAGGATAAAACCAAAATCAATAGATTTTTTTCACTACTTCCAAAAATTCAGAAAGACAGCTGCCCTCCTCCCTTGAACTACACTGAATCTGCCCCTGTATTTTAACTCCACTGCATCCGCCCCTGTATTTCACCTGCTTCGTGTCCCCGTCAATTAGTTCAGAATTAAGGAATTTGCACTGCGCTTTATTTCTTGGACAACAGCTGTTAGTGGGCCCTCGTCCCTTTCTCTACCTGCCAATTTCCTTGCCGCAAAATTTCTGTAAACTTGGTTCTTATGTACGTCCCGGTTTCGCAAGTAATAATATACTGTCCACATTTGCCATAAAGAGTATAAACCAATATTTTGTAAAAAAAGTCTCTTTAGGTCTATTAATCGGACGATTAGTTGTTAGCAGTGATCAATCTGTCATGAATTTTTTTAACTAATTAGTTAATTATTTCTGATTATGATTAATTATTTCCGATTAATCACTTGGCAGTATCATATCCATCCGATGACCGCATATCGTTATTTACAACACTGATATAAACAAATGATAATTAAATTGAAATTGTTAATAATAAAAAATAATATAGGTTGGAGTTGAAAATTGGGTTTAAAAATCTGGTGCACGAGAGAGGAGAGGTTAGAATTTATGCCGAAATTTTTATTAATATTAAAAAAAATCAAAATTTACAAATCTGCATCCAAATTCATTAGTTCCAAATCTGTTCAAATCAGAATATTATTTTCCGGATCCAACCCAATATCCGGAAAATAATTTTCCTGATTAAGGGTCTCTTTTCGAAAAATTATTTTTCCAATTTGGGATTCCAGAAAATAACTCTCCGAATTTGTTTTTTTAATTAAACATAAAATGTTATGATTTATTTATTTTGTATATTGATATATTATAAATATTTTTATATTTCTTTGAAAATAAATGAAATACTATATAATTGAATTTATTATAAAGATTGCGACAAATAACTCAGATTAACACTTTTCAGGTCAGATTTTTTTGCGACTGTAAAAAAAATTAAAATATTTCTCCGTGTGTTATTGGAAATTTTTTTTTTTATTTGAGTTATTGTTTCTGATTCAAAAATTACTTTTGAGTAAATAAATAAAACATTGTGATCGTACATTCAAATTTTAAGATACATCTATTTAAAAAAAATGAAAATTACTTCGCTCCGTCAAAATGTCAAATCAAATTCTGTTTCAAAGGGAAGGACCACGATTAAAAAAAAAAAAATGAATGCAAATGCTCTACATTTTATTATACTTCATTTTCAAATTTTAAATGGTGATTTCTCGACCTAAGAGAACCGGGTCAACCAAAACCTCTTCCGCAAGTTGAAGGCAGATACTTTTCGCACCAGAGGAATCTTACGAAACATGCTCAGTCCACTTGTTTCAGCAATATAGATAATTTTAAAGTAGATCTTCTTTATCCCAATTAATGTAGAGTTAGGCTAATATGACACTAGTGTTATATAAAACTAAATAACACCACATCTTAAATTTTTAGATCTGTTTTAAGATCCGTAATATTTGTTTTTACTGTTCAAGCACTTCATTTTGTACGGATCTTAAAGCAGATCTAAGGATTTAAGATGTAGTGTTATTTAGTTTTATATAACACTAGTGTCTATTTCGCAAAACAAAGAAGGCAATTATTACCCAGTTCGGCAAAGTTACAATCAGAAATTTTGAATTACATAATATTCACAATTTTTTAAGATAACAATGAGGACAAAATGATTTATTTTTAAATATTAACATAAAATTATTTACCTGAATTTTAATACCTACGTATGTCCTACATCAAAATTATTATCTTAAATTACTAGATTAAATATTGATTTAAACAACTTGTTGAGATTTTTAAAAAAAAAAAAGAAAAAAAAAAAGAGAATTCTAGCAACTGAGGATAAGTACAATCTTGTCACAAGTTTAGATATCACAATTTCTATATCTTTATTGAAAAAATAAAAAACAGAGAATCCTAGCAAAGTTCCTACTGCTATTCTTTACATTGATGTGTGAAATCTGAACAATTTTTTTTTAAAAGATGTATTTATATTAAAATTTAATAAAATGTAGTTTTATGTAAGATTTATAGAGCAATAATTGAATACGTTAAGATTAATCAGTTGTAGATAACTTGATCGGTTTATTTTTATGGACTTCTGATATTGTGCAGAATGAAAATAAATTTTATGTGAACATCACTTGCGATTCAAATTTAATGTTTGAATCTGAAGTTTTAATATTAATATAAAATATCCAAAATTTAAGACATTGGAATTCTTGTTAAGAGTATTAATTACGCTTTTTTCATTTTTTTTGTTGTAAAATGATATTTGAATATTTTTTTATTGCAAAAAGAGATTGGTATACTTATAATCATAAGACAAATGACAAAATGACAAAGAATTTATCAAAATATAAAAATAAAATTTTGATATGTTCATTATATTTTACATATATTGTATATCAAAATTGGCGTAATTTGGGAACCGTCCGAACATTAATTAAGTGCAAATAAACTAATCATCATTTTCCAATTTGTTTTATGGATGATGAAGTGATTTTTAAATTATATTAAATCAAAACACATCATATCTAAATTGTATATAAAAAATATTTATATTTTATTTATTATTAATTAAGCTTTCATTTCATCAATTTTTACAGTTCTTTTACTATGTTTGTTATCAATATCACTAATTCCTTTTATTACACATCTCCGTTTGATTAAATACAGCCGCATCCCTCGACTTGGTGGTGTTCTTATGTGATTGGTTTCAAATGATGAAATCTAAACTGTTGAAATTTTTCTAACTAACAAGTAATGTATTTACATGTGAAAATTTTAAAATGTTGAATTAATTTAGTATAAAATTTAAGTCAAAATTAGAATGTTTATAAATTAATTTGAATGTATTTATTTTTTTGAATGTTTTTTGACTACTGGACTTTATATAAAATTAATTTAAAATTTTTCGCATGTAGATGCATTACTCATAAGATAGAAGGATTTCAATAGTTTAGATTCATTTGAAACTAATTCATCGAATTTTAAAATTAAATTTACAAAAAAAACTTAGTGAACTTATAAACACAGTAACACACTACTCAAGGAGCAGAGGTAAAAGTTTGTCATATCAACAGAAGCTTTGTGATTTGTGTTCTACAGGAAAATGAAACGAACCAAACAAGAGAAGCTTTTCCCATAATTATTTAATATATTAACAATATAACATATTAATTATATAGTATATATCATTAATAAGATACTAATTACACAATATTAATATATTAATAATAACTATAATATATTACAATATTATATAATAATTATTAATAGAAGAATATTAATTATATAATATTATTATAATCATTTAAGTTAGATCACGAGATGAAATAAAAATTAAATCATCATGTGAAGTGGTTTAATTTAGACCGATCTAAAAATTGACTTATGTCATTTTAATTCAGCTCAATTAAAACACATTTTACGAAATAACGAGACATAAACTTTTTATTCTACTGTTTAGATCACAATCAAATATGATGATGTGAATTGTGATTTGTGTTCTACAGGAAAATAAAACGAACCAAACACCCAAATGGCCTAAAATAAAATAAAATAACACTGACATCGAGTATGACCTCAAGGTCCTCAAGTATGCATCTTAAAATTATCTGTTACAAGGTTCTCTGCTATAGTCTGAATCACCAGCACCTAAAAGTGTCTGTTTCAATGTATATCCCATATTTTTGAGTCACCACATGCTGTTACATTAAATATGTTAAAGAAAATCTGATATATTTATTTAATTCTTGCGGAAAAAGGGCTTAATTAGGTGCAAAGAAACAAATAAAAAAAAAAATCCTCTTTCCTGAATCGAAATAAATAGGCACAAGGCCGCAAAAGCCGCATCGCTTTTCTCTCACATCACTCACCAAACCCTCCTTCACCATCTCTCACCTCTTGAGAGAAATCAATGGCTACATCCACGGCTTCCTCACCGAACTCCCTCCTCTTCCACCAATCCTCCTCCCGCAAATCCTCTTCCCTTGCCATTCCCTCCTCTCTCCGCCTTTCCAAGCCCTCCAGTCTCTCTCTCCGTCGGATCTCATGCACCGCCGTCACCACCCCTCTTTCGGTTTCCTCCTCCAGCGCCTCCACCGGCCGAGTGTTCAACTTCGCCGCCGGCCCCGCCATCCTACCCGAATCTGTCATCCTTGAAGCCCAGGCCGAGCTCTTCAACTACCGGGGCTCTGGCATGAGCATCATGGAGATGAGTCACCGGAGCAAGGAATTTGATTACGTCATCAAGAAGGCTGAGTCAGACCTCCGCTCCCTCCTCTCCATTTCTGACGATTACTCTGTGCTCTTTCTCCAAGGGGGTGCCACCACCCAATTCGCTGCAGTGCCTCTCAATCTCTGTGCCTCTCCAGATTCAACCGCTGATTTCATCGTGACTGGATCCTGGGGAGACAAGGCATTCAAGGAGGCTCAGAAATATTGCAAACCTAATCTGATCTGGTCCGGGAAGGCTGAGAAGTACACCAAGATTCCTGCCTTTGATTCTCTACAGCAGAGCCCTGATGCCAGGTACCTTCATATCTGTGCAAATGAAACCATCCATGGTGTCGAGTTCAAGGATTACCCCACTCCGGCCAACAAAGACACCATTTTGGTGGCTGACATGTCCTCGAATTTCTGCTCCAAGCCAGTAGATGCCTCTCGCTTTGGTGTGATCTATGCCGGTGCGCAGAAGAACGTGGGTCCTTCTGGGGTCACAATTGTTATTGTGCGCAAAGATCTGATTGGCAATGCTCAGCCAATCACCCCTGTCATGCTCGATTACAAGACCCATGCTGACACGCTCTCACTCTACAACACACCACCTTGCTTCGCCATCTACATATGTGGCCTGGTGTTTGCTGATTTGCTCAAGAAAGGTGGCCTTGCGGAGGTGGAGAAGATCAATGCTAAGAAGGCAGGACTTTTGTATGATACCATCGATGCCAGTGGTGGATATTATGTGTGCCCGGTGGAGAAGTCGGTGAGGTCACTGATGAATGTGCCATTCACGCTCAGGCAGTCAGAGCTGGAGAAGACATTTATTGCAGAGGCAAGCAAGGAGGACATGGTGCAGCTCAAGGGGCATAGGTCGGTTGGTGGCATGCGTGCCTCCATCTACAATGCCATGCCGCTTGCTGGCGTAGAGAAGTTGGTTGCTTTTATGAAGGATTTCCAAGCGAGAAATCCTTAGATCTTTGTTTCAATTTCTGGTTTTAACTATATGGAGTAGGTTGCTTGTTCTTCATTTATTGTCCTTTTTGTTTTTTTTTCTCCACCATTATCAAGTGCATCTATTAGGATTGCTCTGATGCTTTTTTTCCGGTCCTGGGGCCTTTTTTTCTTGTACGTCGATGGAATTTTGAAGAGTGTTGCAATAAGTTGATGTCTGGATGAAAGTTGTTTAATATGATAATTGGGAGTGAATTTAAGGAATCAGTTTACTTACTGTGATTTCTTAGCTTAAATGTCTAGCATGCTAAATCTATTGATTTTGGTTGTTAAAAATGTGCCAATTTGGATGCTTAGTAAATATAATCTAAATGTGGATGGTTTTCTTCCATTTGAAAAAAAAGGAGTTAAGTTTACACCCAATTAATTAATTAATTAATGTAGAACGTGACCTAATTAATTACGCAATTCGATTGTGGAGATTAATTGAAAATCCCGGTCGGAATTTCGGACGGTTATGCACCAAATCGCTGTCTCAAATAAGCGTCGTTGGATTCTGATGTTTACTTTCACATATTTAAATTTAGGTACAATTTACTTTTGGCAAACTATATATTGAATAGAAGATTATATATGATGGATAGATACTACTTCAATATGTATTTGGTAAATACTAATTACCAAATACAATTAATATGTGGCGGGCTTTGAGTCAATTTTACCTGATTTTATGTACGAATATCAATTCACATACAAAACTCCGTGTTCTAGAAAGATGCGTGATTTTCCAGCCGTTTCTCTAAATTTATTTGTGAAGTCTAGGTAGTTTATTTTTCTCCCTTGATTCTGAATGAAATAATTTCTCTTATATTATATCATGTATACTTTTAATTTAAGAAGAATTCAATTGTTTTTTTTTTTTGATTCCGATCAATATAATTCAATTGAAATTTATCTCTATTAAATTGAAATCAATTGCATTTTAAACTACTACGTTGTTCCGATCAAACACTAAGTTTGAACTTGCACATCAACTCAAAAATATAATTTTCTCAATTGATTCAATCACTAAGTTTGAGCTACCAAATACAATTAATATGTGGCGGAGCTTCAACAGGAAGAAGCGAAGGAGAAACTTTTTTTTTGACGGAAAGCAAAGGAATAATGGTTCGATCCAATGGGTAGCTCGGCTTGGATCGGGATCAAATCGACTCACTAAGAAAACGCAGATTTATTTCGAGTTTGAAGAGCCCAGCTCAAAACCCACGAGCTGGCCCAGCTCATTTAGCAGGTCTAATTGATTGGACCAAGCAAAATATATTTGGTCACTATTACTTTTGGGTTAGGTGTCAAGGTAGAATTTAGAGGTGAAAACGGATCCGATAGTGGTAAAATCATATTCGTATCTTTTTTTTTTCGGATGCGGATACATATGGATCGGATATACATATATATTTTCATAATATATATTAAACTCTATGATGTATATCTACTATTTAGATACGAATAATTAAATTTAAAACTATATTCATACCACTATCCACACGGATATTCAAATATCGGATATCCATATCTAATTTTTGAATATGGATCTCAATTCGGTTGGATAATATCCAATCTGTTTTTGCTTGTACATTAAAAAAATATTTACATCGGCCTCATCATAAGCCCTGGCTAATTGGGCTTACATTGATTGTCTCTCTAAATTTTAGAGTCTAAAATTATGGCACAAAAAATGAATGAACACAGAAGAGTAAGCCCCGTTCTGTTAGACCCAATATATAAGCGGGCCAAGTGAATGACTGTGAAATCAACGGCTATAGATCTCTGACAACTGGCCCATTGGGCTCCAACACTGTCTCTGCCCCCCACCTAAGCAGGCGGGCCAGCTGTCAGAAGATACCGCGTTTCCGCGGCCGCATCTCTGCGATCAAGAAGCCCGGGGACTTTCCAGAGCCTAAAACCCATTCACAACTTCCTGTGTTCTGTGACGCAGCAGCTTCTTAGCTGCAATTAAATAGGTCTGAATATTTCTGCTATGTATCGTGGGACTAATGGAATAGCGAGGAAACCGGTCAAATCATTCGACCTAACAACGACAGTGATTGCCCACCTTTGAAGGTAAAAAATGTTTGCCCGTCTTCGTCTCCCTTCGTCTCCACTTTGAAGGTAAAAAATGTTTTCTCGTTTTAGTAAGCTGTTGCAACTGATTGCCCATCTTTTGCATATTTCCTTTTTAACTTTTGCATTTGGACAGTAGAAATGAAATCTCATCAGCTCCACAGTGTAATGTTATTTTTTATTTATACAACCAATATTGATTCAACCTCATGTTTTTATAGTAAATTCTGAAACTGGTAAGTACTCCAAACTCTTATATTGTTACTGCAATTAGACCTTAAAACATCATGAATTTCTCTTTCCTTGATACAAAACACAGAGTTGAATTGAAAGGGATGTCCTCCTGAATTGAATTGGACAGGACCCAGACTTTAATTGAATTGGACAGGACCCAGACTTTAATTGAATTGGACAGGGGCCAGACTTTAATTGAATTTCATACAAACTGCAATGTATATCAGCCTATGATGTTTTTGTATATCAGCTTTGTATCTTGCAATCTACAGTATATATTAACACTAACTAGTGAGCAATCTACAGTAAAAAATCGAGAAGAAGTAGAGAGAGAGAAGAGAAGGCTTGCCTCGTCATAGGAGTATGTTACTCAATTCTAGGTAAATGTGAGTATCCCTTCGTAGCCTATATATGCTCCATTTTTCTAATAATTATGTATCATAATTTTATATGTAGCAATAATTGTGTATCAGAATTAATTTCATACTTCAAGAAATGTTGGGTTCTATAAAGTCATTTGCTCTTTCAATCTTGGCTCACCTCCTAGTTGGATTTGGTATTTTCAGGTGAGGTGGAAGCATTAGTAATCCCGGGATCAAACCTTGCAACTATTCTTAGTCAAGTAAAGAAACTGAGGTGTATCTTCTCGTCTTTAGTTAGTACAAACCATCTCCTTTCTTTTGGTATGATTCTCTTTCAATTGGGATGCTGATTTGATGCAATATAAGGGTTATAAACTTTAATTTTATGCTGATTTGATTCAATATGCATCACAGTAAGAATATCCGAAACTTGGTACGTATTATATATTTCTTTTCTCTCCTATATTCCTTAAATCGTGTTGTTGAATGAAATTACTGGCCAAACCTATATATTATATATATATGTACCCGTAAACCTGATTGTTTCCAAACCCAAACTCATTGGTTTAACACAAGCTTGTTCTGTGACTATATATATTATATATATTAGCTAGAAAGAAATAGATTACTCTTTAGAAACTGAGTGCAAATCATATCATTGACAAGTTTTTGTTGTAAGTTTATATATTGGTAATGGTGCTTTTTTCAAGTTATAATTCATTTTGGGTGATGTTTTACACATGGTTTTGAAACAGGTAAGTGCAATTAAAGGACAGACATTATTGACTATGTTTTTAATGTAAACAATTGTATGTTTCTCTATATTTTTCCTGCTATATATGTGTGGGGGTATATACTTATTAAAATATTATTATTGTTGTCTACAAGACTACAAGCAAGGGATGCAATAAATATTATTTTTTACCTAATCAGTGTTAACAAACAATCAAGTCAGATTGTTTTCTGAAAAGTCTCAATTGACTTGATTGTTTACTGAAATGTTGGCATGATATCCAACTATTTCTATTTGGTTTCTTCATGTGAAAAAAACAGTGAGGGGTAGTTTGGGTATAACGTTTAGTCATTATTGGAATCAGTGTTAATCATTATTGAATCATCTGTTGTTTTAGTCATTATTGAATTATTAAATGTACATATGCAGACTAAACCCAGAGAACTGGATGCAAATGTAAACTATTCCTATCTTATATATATATCTTTCTTCTTTTAGTAATTATCTAGTTTACTGATTAAAAGATTTTTGTTTTACCGGTAAACCTGTACCTTTTTTGGTTTTACTCGCAAGTTTACATTTGCATTTACTGGTAAACCTGTACCGTTTGATAGTGTATTTTTGATTTACTGGTAAACCCGTACTTTCTGACAGTGTATTGTATTCAGTGCTATTATAGATAATTAAGTCCCATTTACCAGTTCTCGAATCTGACAGTGTATTGTTAGTTAAGAAAATTTACACTGCGATTTGTGAAAATCCAAATCACAGTAGCAGGGGTGGCTGATTTGAGATTGGGGTTACTACCTTCCCCTTGAAAAACTGCAAGAAATTTTTATTAAATTCTTCTGATTTATGGTTGTATCTCTGCGTCTCAAAAAGTTATTTTTTTTATTCTTTCCTGACATTTCATAATTTATACTGCATGCTTTGTGTTAATGATATGTGTCTGATTTTTGTAGAAAGAAAGGAGTACAAAGGAAGCAACAACAGCAATAGCGCATGTTTTGAGTTTTTACTTTTTATGATACATATTTGATTTTTTATAATGCAAGTACATTCAAAACTTTGTTGAAAGTAATGTTGTTTTCTTGCAAGTTTTCTTGTCTTTAATTGGGTCAATTTTGATTATTGAATTAGTGTTAATCATTTGTTTCAAAGATTCATCTGTTCAATATTTAATGTTGTTATAAAAAAGTTTGTCTCATTACTATTAAAAAGTTTGTATACTATTAAATGCGTCCAATCCAATCTCAGAATGAAAGAATAGCTCAGTAGTGATTGCGGACATAATAATAAAAAAATAATAATTGGACATAAATGGGCTCAATCTCAGACATAATAATCGGACTAAAAGAAATATAGTTATATGGATATGTTCGGGCATGAACGGATGTTATTCAGATATATGAACAGGTTATGGTTTGGGTCAAAGGTTGGCCCATTAGCAGCCCCACGTGTATAGTGCCTATTCGTGGATAGAGTATTATTTATGCTTTGAGATTTGCGCTGAACGTATTTTAACGGTCGAGATTATTCAGTAAAACACTCAAAAGTTTGAGATATCTCCTAGGTTACGTATTCAGTCCCCCCTCGTCTCTTCCTCAATTATTTTATAAGATTGATTTGAGTATGAAATAAAATATTACTAGATTGCATTATCTTCAGGGGAAATCATTGATTTGGACGTTGGACTCGAGGAAAGAGGAAAGATGGATCCAAAACGGTCAACTTCTGTTCCTTTCAAAATGATTCTCTCCCTCTCCATACTTCTTTGAGAACAGACGGACAAATTATCTTCTCACTTGTTACCATTTTTCCAACCCCTGTATTCTGTATACAGTTGTACCATTTCATTTTACACAACGAAACTACTTTATTATGCAAATCAACAGGAAACAGGGCCACGAGATTCAATAGAACTTCTTTCCCTGCTTCGCAATTAGAGAATAGGAATGGAGGGATTGAGTGGCAAAACGGAATCATATTCTTGGATTGGTGGCATCCAGAATCTGGCAAGACGAAAACAAGCCGATTTGTCAGATAAAGGAGATGCACAGCTCCTTCGCTCCTCAGATTCAGAGCCCAAACCAACCAAACTCGCAAGGGAATTGTCCCTTCCGCAACTCGTTGCCATTGGTTAGTCTTTTTTTCCTATTTGCATTCCTTTCCTTATTTTTTCCTTTCCTCCTTTTTGTTAGCATAAATTGATAATATAAACGAAGCAAATTCATGGGGATGCAGGGGTGGGAGCAACAGTAGGAGCAGGGGTGTATGTTCTTGTGGGAACTGTTGCCAGGGAGCAATCTGGGCCTGCACTCACTCTGTGTTTTCTAATAGCCGGTGTCACTGCTGCATTGTCGGCCTTTTGTTATGCTGAGCTGGCAAGCCGGTGTCCCTCTGCTGGCAGTGCCTACCATTATTCTTACATCTGCATTGGAGAAGGGTATATAATCTCCTCAAGTTCTTATTTTATATATAATCTGAATTTTTTATTTTAATACTCTTGTACATGTTTTTTTAGTTCAATTTGGTGAATTATGGTTTATTGTGAGCTAGGATAGGGTTGCTTGGTTGATTGGATGGGCTTTGATCCTGGAATACACCATTGGAGGCTCCGCTGTTGCACGCGGCATTTCCCCTAATTTGGTACATTAAGATTTATGCCTTCTAAGAAATTAGGCACATTATAACGATATTACATTATAATCTTATACTATTTCTGTTGTGTTTCTAATTCATTGGTAGGCACTGTTTTTTGGCGGTCAAGAGAACTTGCCATCTTTCCTTGCACGAGTATATGTTCCATGGCTAGGAATTATAGTAGATCCCTGTGCAGCGATTCTTGTTCTTGTAGTTACTGCCCTGCTATGTCTGGGAATAAAGGAGGTACTGAATTTCCCCTCTTAGTAATAATCTACTTTTGTTGAACTGCTTTTCCAATCGATGTTGAAACTTAATTTGCTTCATCCTATTTACAGAGCTCATTTGTGCAAGTCATTGTGACAGCTGCAAATTTTATTGTCATGCTCTTTGTTATTATAGCTGGTGGATATCTAGGATTCCAGACTGGATGGAAAGGTTATTCCGTGACTGGAGGGTATATCGCAATTCCGTACTCAATCAAAAGAAAATGAATTCTGTGATTTCATTTTTGAAATCTGAAGTAATCTCTTGATTTTCCCCTTTTGACAGGTATTTTCCTAACGGGATCAATGGAGTACTGTCAGGCTCAGCTACTGTCTTTTTTTCGTACATAGGATTTGATATAATTGCTTGCACGGCAGAGGAGGTAGGTACACTAATGACATCGTACATGAAATTTATTTTCATTTCTTAGATTAATTATTTTGTGTAACTGGTAACTGATCTTGGGATTTCCCTGTATCAGGTGAAAAATCCAAAGAGAGATCTTCCATGGGGGATAGGCTTGACACTTTCTCTCTGTTGCACTCTTTATATGATGGTATCAGTGGTGATTGTTGGGTTGGTACCATATCCTACTATGGACCCAGACACACCAATTTCGACGGCATTCGTTGAAAATGGGATGCATTGGGCTATGTGAGCATCCTTCAATTTGCTAAGCCCAGTTATATATGCTTTTATTGATTTAGTTTGACCTGTATTTTTATTTATTTTATTGAATAGGTATGTTGTTTCAACTGGTGCTATTCTTTCTCTTTGTTCATCATTGCTAGGTGCAATCCTTCCTCAGGTATATTACCTAAAAAATTGGTAAAGCTTTTCTGATCAGCTTCAGATATTTCACTAAAGCAATTATTTTTTCCAATTATTGGCCAAATTTTCAGCCAAGGATAATGATGGCAATGGCTAGAGACGGGCTACTTCCAACTTATTTTGAAGCTGTAAGTCAAACCACCCAAGTTCCTGTCAGGAGCACAGTATGGACTGGTGTATTTACCGCTACTCTGGCATTTTTCATGGATGTGTCACAATTGGCAGGGATGGTAAGTGCTTTTTTAATCTCATATAAGTTATTCATTTACTAATATTTTAGACCAGGAAAAGAAGATTATGCAAGTCTAGTTGCTGTTAATAGTTATACCATTTTACTTGATCTTGTCTCCAGGTCAGCGTGGGCACACTGCTTGCATTTACTATGGTTGCCGTTTCAATTCTGGTACTTAGATATGCCCCTCCAGATGAGGTCCCAGAGCCAGAATTTCTTCAAGAACTAACTGAGATTAAGGAATATGAAAGGAGAAGAAAAGCAACTTACAGCATAGTTTTAATATGTTTTGGAGCTCTAATGCTTACATTTGGTGCTTCAACCAGGTTCTTACCAGTGTAAGCTAAACACCAAGCCGATCTTCACCAACACAAAAACCAGCCTTTCTTTCTCTCTCTATCTATATGGCATATTCACATCTGACATGTAATGCTCTTTTTCAGTTATTTGCAGTACCTAGCGTGCATCATAGGTGGGTTGCTCCTCTTGTTCGCCTCGGTTATACTGTCTTGTATTGACCAATATGAAGGTCAGAGCAATTTTGGACGATCTGGAGGTATGGACTAGGAATATTACTTCATTCATTATCTGTTCTGATCCTGATTGATACGATACAATGGTACCTATATGCATAATTAATTTTGAAATATGTTTTTAATCTTTTATTCACAGGTTTTTTGTGTCCATTTGTTCCTTGGTTGCCTATCCTGTGCATTGTCATCAATATATACTTGCTGATAAACCTTGGGTAAGAAGTTAAATTTCTCTCGCCCTTTTTTGTTTGTTTAGTTCTGCCAGTATAACAAATTAACAACTGGTAGTTCTTTTATGTAAATGCAATGAAGTCAAGGTGAGGGCATGTAAAATCCAATGGTCTTTTCTTGTTAAACGTGATTACATGGAAGTCATGAAAATTAGCACTTTTAAATTGGGAAATTGGCAGTGCCTTTTGCTGTTTCTTTAGGACTGTTTTAATTATCTTACAAAGGAAAAGTGCATTGCTTCTAGAGCTCAATGGTTTTCAGTTTGGGTTTACAAAATAATTCATTGTCATGTATGCAGCTCTTGTTAAGGATTTAAGGGTGTGAAAGTGTAAAAAAACAGTTTAATAAGAAACCGGTGGTACATGGTACCACCTTTTAAAAAAAATAAAAATAAAAAACTTAAAACATACAAAATAATTCGTTGTCATGTATGCAGCTCTTGTTAAGGATATAAGGGTGTGAAAGTGTAAAAAAACAGTTTAATCAGAAACCGGCGGTATATGGTACCACCTTTTAAAAAAAAATAATAATAAATAACTTAAAACAGGAGGACTTGCCTTTTGTTCTCATGAATTATTGAATTAGACATTTGCCTCTTCAATTCAAAGAAAATAATAATAACAAGAAAAACCATGTAATACATTATGATTTTCTGAGAGAACAGATTCTTCTTCCTTGATGGATCATTACACTATAGTTTCTGTGATTCCATGAGAAATTAGCTTACCAAATAAAGCGGACCAGCTTTCAGTAGATAAGAATTAGCTTACCAAATACTTGATACACATGATAACTTGCAAAGTTCTTCATTAGAATATACCAAAATGTGTGTCAAAAGACTATACTTGATGGTGCTAAAGAAACTGAGGTTATGTTTTATATGTATAGTCTAGGAACTTGGCTCCGTGTCTCGGTCTGGTTTTTAGCTGGAATTTTGATATATATCTTCTATGGGTATGCCCATAGCAAGGCAGCCAAGGTGGAGAAGACCTACATGCGAATTGGGTCACCGATGCATGGAGGAACCACATAGAATTTCAACCTAAAATATTTCTTACAGAAATTACTAGTGCCTGAATGCATAGCTTTTAGCTGAAATGCTTTGTTGATTTGGGATTATAATTAAGACATTCTCGCATTTGTTCTGATACGTTCTTTGTCCATGAGATATGCTGCTTCCATGGCTTTTCTGTAAACACTTGCAAGATATAGCAAATATGTATATACATCTCAATGAAAGGATATTTCGGTACTTTTTTCTTTTTTCTTTTGGTTTTATTACTTTCCTTTTGTAAAATGAAAAAGGCTATATTTTATTTTCGGCCATGTATGCTTCACTTTTCTCTGTATCTAGTAGTTGTGAATTGTGATGCTTCGTCATAGAAAGTTAATTACTTAATATGACCTGATGACCTTGGATTTTGGAGAAATGGATCAATAAGAAAGTTGTGGAGATAATTTAACTCGATTTAATAAATTTTATTAATTAGCCATTGCTAAGTCTGTGATAGTTGCATGTGGAATTTTCTGCTAACCAAACTTAAATTTAAGTATGTGTAAGAGGTTTAGTTGTGATAAACTGTTTTACAATACTTCAGAAGAGTGGTAAAAATATTTAGAGAAGAAGTTTGGAATATTTAGATTGGTTAAGCTCTTATCGGGTTTGTATTTTATGATATTAGATACGATTAAATTAATTTCGATTGCTTAGGCAAGATTAAGAACTGCGCTCTTGTTGGAATTCTTGTAAATAAGTTTTCATAACGTGTGCGTTTGTAATATTGAGGGTTTTTTTGTAAATTTTGGGTCTAACTGGGATCCAAATACAATTTGTGAAGTTTCTCCTTGAAAAATGAATGTTCGATTTTTTTTTTTTTAAATAGAACTATTTTTAATCTTTTTAACGGAACAAGCACTGTTTCGGTAAAGTTATATATAAAAAAAAGACTTCATCGATTCTATACAACTTGGAAAATTAATATTTGATTTTTTTTAAAAATAGAAGTGTTTTTAATCTTTTTAACATAACAAACATTGTTTGCGATGAAGTTATAAAAAAAGACTACTGATTTTAGGCAAAAAAAACTATTTTATCCACTGATCTCTAAGATTGGAGATTGGTGGAATCATTTTCGGACCATCAATAGTGTTGATTTTAGATAAATGTAAAAGTTTTTTGTCTCCACCGATTTCTAAGATTGATGGAGTCTTTTTTTTATAGCTTTTCCACGTATAGTGCTTGTTCTATTAAATTTTTTAAAAATAGTTCTATTTAAAAAAAAAAAAATCTGAATGTTCTCACTTCTCAATTCACGAATTATAAATTACGAAGGGTTTCATGGGAACTAACAAACTCGGATTAGTTATGTTAAATGAGAAAAATAAATAGTTTTCATCTTGAAATATTTATTTTTAAGAAAAACAAATGAAGACCGCAGTTTTAGTTGAAAAGCTTGTAGTGATTTAATTGTTAAGCTTTATTACGAAATATGATGTTTAATATGAACCCCTATATATTAAAGGGTAATTATAATTTCTCTCACCTATCTATCCCCCATTTCATCCCCCAACTAACTTTCTATTTTAACTATAACTATAACTACTACTTCTAACAACATTTATTATTTTCCTCTTTCTCCTTTTCTCTTCCACCTCCATTTTTCCACTTTCATCTCCATCTTCTTCTCTCACCTCATTCTCCCACCTTCACCTCCCTCTTCCACCTCCGCCTCCCACCTCCCTCTCTCACCTTCGCCCCCCACACCTCACCTCACCTCCGCCTCTACCTACCTCTCCCACCTCCGCATCCCACCTACTCCTCCACCTCTGTTTTTCCATCGATAAGCTCCCCTCCCTCTCCCACCTCCCACCCTCTCTCACCTCGAAATGGTAGATACAATAAACTCCCTCCCTCTTGCACTTTCGCCTCGGTTTTTTCCCTCTATACCTGCTGCTCCCGCTCCAGCGAACGTTCTGCCGGAGATCATCTGTCACTCCATCCCAATTAAGCACGCCTCTGCCAGGAATGAATACTTCAACGTGTATGAATGAATACTTTAACGTGTATAAATGAATATTTCAATGTGTAGGAATGAATACTAGAGCACATCTCTACCGAGTCAGATCCGTCACTGTTGATCGTATCAAAATAATTTTGTATATGTATATGCAATTAATCCATTTCATGTTTATGTTCTCATTCCTCATGAAGTAGTGAGTTTTGCAAAGAACAAAGCTTTATTAATGGTGAATTAGGCCACTGCGTATTAAATAAATAACATATAAATAAATTTTGAAAAAAAAAGAGAGATATATGAATGAATACTTGATGTCTTAGAGATGAATATTTCAATATGTATAAATGAATACTTAATATCTTAGGTATGAATACTTGCGTGATAAGATATTAATACTTGTGCAACGGACAACTCAAAAGTATGTCATCATGGATCTCATTTGCAAGATCAAAATATGTAGAAAACATTCATGGTTTTAGATTTGCAAAATTCTTTACAGATCGTCAGAAATATTGGTTAGATTGAACGAAGAAAAAAAAAACCCACCTCTAAAAACGTGTAAAAGATGGATGAGTGATGTTCCAGTTTTTATATTTGTACTTACACGACGAGGATTAATACTTTCTCGATAAGAGATGAATACTTGTGCAATAGAAAACTCGAAAGTATGTCATCATGGATCTCATTTGAAAGATAAAATTGTGTAGAAAGCGTTCTTGGTTTTAGATTTGCAAAATTCCTCATAGATCGTTAGAAATATTGGTTAGATTGAACAGAGAAAAAAAACCACCTCTAAAAATGTGTAAAAGATGTTAGTTTGTAATAATCTAGAAGTCAATAATACGATAATTTATCATAAAGCTTTGTTCATGAATTGGATGATTAATATCATTTTGTTGCCTTGAGTATTATTGCATTTATGGATCATTTCGAGTTCATGACTGAAATTGTGAAACTCCATAATATAGATGATATATACTCTTAATCTTAAAAGGTCACTGACCAAGGTAATTAGCAGGAACACTAATTACCGCTATAAGGTTAGTATGTGGATTAAAAAATGGTTAAGTTTTACAAACCACCTGACACGAGATGTCATTTTAATCACATAGATACATGTTCTAGGAACATGGTATTTGACAGACCTCGAATGAAACATTAAATAGAATTGTGTTCGTGTCATTTATGTTTTCATTCAGTGTCACGTTCTAAAGTATGAGGTATTTATGGTTCCCACTGAGAAATATGTATGTGTGATTGTTATCCACCGCTGTCCGTAAAAAGCAGTCATAACGGTAGCTTTTCCATATGTATAGCTTAGCTGAGGAAGTGATAGTTTACCAAGAATACTATTTGTCCCTCGCATTTTATACGAGCTATAGCATCACTGGGCCCCTTGGTAGAGTAAGATTATTAGCGCGCGGTATGATTACAAGAGTAATCATATTTGATAATCTGCTTAAGATCAAGAAAAGATTAAGTTTAAAAGGATGACACATGTCTACCTTGAAACTAATCTGATAGCTATGAGACAGAAGAACAGACACAATTAAATTGTTTATTGGATCGTGATATTGTACTGTACAGCATCATCTGTGTAATTGGATGGTCATGATGTGTTGCCAGACGCCACCCATGATTATAGAAGTTAAAACAGTTTTAACTCTATTTACCAACATAACACAGATCCTATTGGGTCACACCATATAGGAGTTAATCGGAGAATCTTATTGTGATTGATTATAAATTGGTTATGATCAATAGTAAGATGGTTATAATTAATTATACGTGTTATAATTAAATTATAAATGTTATGTACAAATAACAAGCAAAAACATTGGTTAATTTATAAACGCGTGTGACACGTTGTATAAAAGTTAACCGGTTAATTTATAAATGTTCCGGACACGTTGTATAAATTACCGAAACAACAACCGCAAGAAAAATATATATATATAATTGTTCAGAATAATTATATGAATATTATTTGTGTTCGGGCCGAGGGCATTCGGGTCTTTTCAGATTCGTCCTTATCCGCATGACATGTCATTGATCCTATCCAGATGACATGTCATCAATCCTATCCACAAGGGCAAAATGGTCATTTCACACCTATGCCACCTTGCATGTGTAGAAACATGGAGAAGAGTGTGGAAGGGTGTGGAAGGGGTATTTTGGTCATTTCACATATAAAAGGATGAGGTGTCAATGGCATACCTTGTAAAATGGTCATTTCACACCTATGCCACCTTGCATGTGTAGAAACATTGAGAAGAGTGTGGAAGGGTGTGGATAGGGGTGTTCATCGGTTCGGTTCGGTTGAAACCGAACCGAACTTGGCAAACCAAAGTTATAATTCGGTTTTAAAAATAGAACCGAACCGAACCGAATTAGCATTGCAACCGAACCGAACCGAACCGAAGTTTTATTTCGGTTTATTCGGTTTGTTCGGTTCAAACCGAAATATATAATTTTTTTATTTAAAGCAATTAATTTATAATAAACCGAAGTATATTAAGAAATAAACCGGAGTATTATGAAATAAACTAAGATATTTAGAAATAAACCAAGTATTTAAAGCAATTGATTAATAAATAAAGAGGAGTATTAAAAAATAAACCGGGGTGATTCCGATTAAATTCATATTATATGAAAGTTCGGTCGGTTCGGTTATTTCGGTTTTGAAAATTTTCAAACCGAACCGAACCGAAATTATAATTTGGTTTTGAAAAGCCAACCGAACCGATCCAATAAACCGAAATAACCGAACCGTTTAAACCGAACTAATTCGGTTCGGTCCAAAACCGATTAAACCGAACCGTTTGAACACCCCTAGGTGTGGAAGGGGTATTTTGGTCATTTCACATATAAAAGGATGAGGTGTCAATGGCATACCTTGTAAATAGACATATGTTGAGGGGTATTTTGGTCTTTTGCGAATCTCCTCAAAAGCCTATAAATAGAGGGGTGCATGTAGAGAGAAAAACCACTAATTCACTTGTATCGTTTCATGCAGAATCGAATCGGTATTTTCTCTTTTTCTCGGTTTCTCTCCCAAATAGTGTTTCGGTTGAGAAAAGAAAGTTATACGTAGTTGACGTATAATCTTGCGGATTATTGTGGAGTATATTTACGGGATTGATGAATAGTGTTTTACCGAATTTAGCGGTATGTCAGTTTTGCTCATTTGATGAAACTGAGTAATCGAAAATTCGTGTTTACGGGTTTTCGTCTTTTCCCCATGAATAGTTTTTTTGCAGAATTATGCGGTTTACGGTATTTCTGGCAGAAGAAATTAACCGCTCTCTGGTTAGTCCTGGTGGATAACCGATAGAGGCATCAGACGTCTGATGCTCCGAGACGAGTCGATTCCTTCCGTGATGTAGCTCTACACGCTCGGTCTGCATTCCAACTGTGATTTGGAAACAAGGTATAAATATGTTATATTAATCTATTTAATTGGTAAGTAGATTAAAGTTTTAGAAATCAATCATGGAGTAGATCTGTAAAAGGATTAAATTGGGTTTTGATGCCAAATGAATACTGAAGGTGGACCGCCTTGGAAAGTTTCCTGACATACCCCGTTTAATCCTGAGCTTAAGTTGGCCGTAGAAATTTTTGTTCTACGGTCATTCCGCACCTTAAGCCTAAACGTGTTTTGGTTACCGCGAAACCCCAAAAGTGGTATCCGAAACCCAACAAAAGATGGATGAGTGATGTGTCCAGTTTTTATATTTGCACTTACACGACGAGGATGAATACTTTCTTGATAAGGATGAATACTTGTACAACGGACAACTCAAAAGTATATCATCATGGATCTCATTTTAAAGATAAAATTATGTCAAAAATATTCATGGTTTTAGATTTGCAAAATTCCTCACCGATTGTTAGAAATATTGATTAGATTGAACGAAGAAGAAAAAATCCCACCTCTCAAAACGTGTCCATTTTTTTTTAAATACTTGATATATTAGGTGTGAATACTTTATGTGTTATAGATTAATATTTGATGCATTATAGATAAATACTTGCGCGTGCCAATTATAAAATCTTTCAAATATTATGTGGTCCCCCTAGATAGTTAGTAGTTATTGAAGTAATTAATGTCTGGGGGATGAAATGGAGATTGTTACGGGGGATAGCTAGATGCTCCCTATATTAAATAAACACCGAACTAATTTTGATCTGACTGTATCTTATATGATCAGATACCCAAGAGGATACTCACTCAAATTCAGCCACGTTCATTTAATATAATTTGTAAATTATATTGTAATTATTCATTGAAGATCTCATTTATTAATTATTACAACATAACTTATAATATCTTTTTAAGCTTCTGTGAACAACATTGTTAACAAATAATATATTTTTATTTAATTTTGCACATTATTAAATAAATTCAAATATAATTTGCAATTTTTTATTTTGTTTAACAAAATTCATACAGTTCAAAACTAAATTTAACTTTTCTTGTAATGAATTAGTTTATTTAAATTAAGTTTATTAACTTGTTTTTTTTTTAAATGATTTTCTTATAATGATTTTATGCCGACATAAATTTATGTCATTCAAAAAAATTTAAAAAAATTACGCTGAAATAATACTTTTTGCTTCATCATGACATAAATATTAAGAAATGCTAATTACATTAACATTTTTATTTAGTTCATTACCTAATTAATTTCATCTTAATAACTAAAGGCGGTTTGCCTCTCTCACTGCGTAGACATAAAGCTACCCGACCCTTCAAGAAAAGAAAGTACTCGCCGCTCTCTCATTTCTCCTCTCTTCTGTTCTCTTCTCTGTCGATTGCAACAATTGAATTTTATTGCGATGTCCGAAACGACGACAAAGAAAGGGGAAACCAACGGAAGTGTCGGTACGGAGGAACCGACGGTGAGGAATGAGGAGAAGAAGAAGTCTTGGGCCGACGAAGTGGAGGACAGCCAGGATGAGGCCACGTCGTCCTCTGCCCCGGCTGCAACCTCCCAAGAGGAGAAATCAGAGCCGTCGGAGGAGGTCAAGGAGCAGCCGTCGGAGGAGCTCAAGGAACAGTTGGGGGAGTTATCTCTATCCGAAGAGCCTGCTCCACTTAACGACCCAGACGACGCTAACATCCAAGCTGTATATTTCTACTCCTGCTATATTCAGTTTCCGTTAGATTGCATTGAATTGCTTATCTTGTTGTAGGTATTGGGTTGAATTACGTGATTAAATAAAATTATCAAGTTCCATATTAAAAATGGGTTGACGGGTACTGTTTAAAGTTTCAATGTTTAGAGAAATTTCTTTGAGAGCATTTGTAATTTTATGAAAAAGTCGAAGTTGCAGCTTTAATTCCGTTGCACCTATTAGTTACCACATTAGAGACATTAGAAGGACATTCTTTGAATTTCTATTTTAAGATAGGGTTATGGCATCCTGATATGTCAGCAGGAACATTTTTATGAAATTTTTTATTACTAATAGCAGTATAAAAGCATGAAGACTATTTAGTTTTCATATTCCTATCTATCTTATTACAAAAAACACACAAAGCACTAGGGACTAAAAAACTGTACCCTCAGGCTTCACGAGCCACCAATTAAGAAATTGTGCTTCACTTCTTCCCCCATGGAACTCTTTTGTGCTCCCTCTATTATTACACAGATAAGCCTTGCATCCTCAGTCCACCCTTCGTCAGATGCAGACTACCTCCTCGAAGAGTTTTGTTCTGCACATCCCCGACAACCCCCTGGTTCACATCCAGCGTAGAAATTGTTTCTTCTAGATTTGCTACATGGTTCCTCAGATTCTTCTCCCTTATAGCTTCAATATCAAAAACCACTTGTTGCCTTATAGCTTCAATATCATAAACCCCCTTCTCTGAGCACACTGGGTCTTTGCCTTTGTTGATTGAACAGATACCAATACCAATCTCATCTTCACATCTCTTTTCTTCTCTAATCGCACTTCTCTGTTGTGCTGCTTTAGAAACATCAATCTCTGCCAATTTGGACTGACTGTTATGAATTTGAGCATGGATACCTGCCATGGCCATCTTCATTTCAGATCGTTTCTTTTCCATCAACACCATTTCTTGCTTTAGCCCCGCTAACTTCGTCCCCAGCTTCTTGATTGGAACCATAGTCAATACCTCATAGCCAATGGGTATGGACTGTTGGCCTGACTCCGATCCAGCATCAGGGGGTGTGAGGCGTGAAGGATGGATTGGAGGTTCTGGCGAAGTATCAGTTGGATTTTCTAAGAGCAAATGATCAGATTTGGGGAGCTCGAAAGAGGTGATTGCATGACACTGAGAGGATCAGTGGCCATGGTGATTGGAAATAAAGCATAGAGTCGCGTTGTAACACTCCACCACAAGATGTGCCCAGTCACCGCACTTGAAGCACAAAGGTTCAGGTGGAGATGGTGCTCTTGTAAGTTCTGCAATCTTTGCCTGGACTATCTCTGCATGACTAAGCCGTCCCATTTCAGCGGTTGAATCAATTCTGCTCCAATAGGGGGTTTGAACTGAACTATGCTGAAAGGTCAGATTTGTGGGGAAGATAAAGCTTTGATTGAGTCCTCCAGATCAGCTCCCTTGTTTATCATGCTCAACCCATGAATTGCCGCCCTTATTGTCTCGAGTGCTTCAGATAAGGCCCATAAAGGTAATTTGAGATCAGCTAGTAGGTTGAATTGATGAGCAGCCATCGTCCACTGCAAACCCTCGTCCTTCTTCGATTTTGCGCCTCTGATCTACGAGCAGTGCAGAGTACAGATTTGAGATCGGAATTGGAGGAGATCAACGGATCCATCTTGAGGCTTCCTTCTTGATCGTCGAGAGAGATTTGGATATTTCTCGATTTTGTGTTTATTTTTGTGTGGAATTATTCCGATCTCCAAAATCGCCTAGGGACCCCTCCCCTCTGATCACAACTTGAGTTTACTATTTAGTTTTCAATTGTGAGGAGAACTGACATACCATTAGAGATTAGAGATGCATGTTAAAATAAAATTATACTCTAAATCCCTGACTATTTGGTTTAAAAATGCAAAACAGGTTACATCAGGAGATACTGTCTATACATCAGCAGTTACATTCGAGGAACTAAACCTGTCAGAAGAGCTACTGAAGGGTCTATATGTTGAGATGGGTTTCAGCAGACCAAGCAAGATCCAAGCGGTGACCCTGCCAATGATTCTGACGCCCCCTTACAAGGACCTGGTGGCTCAAGCACATAATGGGTCAGGAAAGACCACCTGTTTTGTGCTTGGCATGTTAAGCCGTGTCGACCCGAAAAAGAAAATCCCTCAAGCCCTCTGTCTCTGCCCGACCAGAGAACTTGCCTTGCAAAACCGAGCTGTGCTTCAAAGGATGGGCAAGTTCACAGGCATTACTTGCATGTGTGCTATACCAGAAGAGTCTTCTTCCTTTGTGCCTATAATTAAACGACCTCCGGTTACTGACCAAGTGGTGATTGGTACACCTGGCACTATAAAAAAATGGCTGTCAACCAAGAAGTTGGCAACACGGGATATTAAGATACTTGTTTTTGACGAGGCCGACCACATGCTTGCTGAGGTTATTTTTATTAATCAATTTGATGTTGTTCACATAAATGCCTATTAGATATTCATTTGATTGTGCTAATTGTTGTTTTGTTGCTTATTATTCCAGCAAAAAATATTCTTCACTAAGACTTTTGTAATATGCGCTAATAAGAACCAGCTTTTGTTTATGGGGTGACAGCAGATTGCTGATATATGACACCTTCGAGTTTTGCATGTACCATTTTTGGGTTGTTTTTAAAACCAAATACAGTTTTCTTATCATTAATTGTACTGTCTATATAGGACGGCTTTAAGGATGACTCTGAAAGGATAATGAGGGAAATTCAAAGAAGCAGCGGTGGCGGTTGCCAGGTTTGTGATGCGATTCACATTCTGTTGCTCATTCAAACATATGAGATTATGTATCTACCCATAGCAATGTAATTATGTACTCCGTGAGAATAGTGATAATTTCTTTTGTCAATCTTATTTAACCTTCAGGTCCTTTTGTTCTCTGCAACCTTCAATGAGATGGTGAAGGCCTTCATTCCAAGAGTGATTAGGGATGCAAACGAAATATATGTCAAGAAAGAAGAACTGACACTTGAAAAACTGAAGCAATACAAGGTGTGGTGCCCAGATGAGCTCTCCAAAATAGAGGTCATTAGGGACAGAATTTTTGAGTTCGGGCAGAAGGTAGGTCAGACCATAATTTTCGTGCGTACAAGGGATAGCACCAAAATGCTTCAAAGTGCTTTAACCAAAGAGGGGTATGAGTGCACGGCTATTCAAGGGGCTCTTAAGCAAGAAGACCGTGACAAAATTATTCAAGAGTTCAAGGATGGTTTTACAAAAGTCCTTATCACTACGGATCTACTTGCTAGAGGTTTCGACCAAGCACAGGTAATGCAAACATAAATAGATGCTTTTTTTTAAAGTAAATAAATTATAGGTGTTGGTTATTATGAATTGATCTGACATTAGTGTTTTGTGCATGGTGAAAGGTTAATTTGGTGATCAACTATGATCTCCCAATAAAGTATGGCACAAGAGAGCCTGACTACGAGGTCTACTTGCATAGGATAGGTAGAGCTGGACGCTTTGGGCGCAAAGGTAATTCCACAGTAACTATAGCCTTTTCATGCTATACTTTAATATTTATTTGCTTTGATTGACCATGGGCTTGTCATAAAAAAATAAAAAGTATTTGTGTGTTTGATTTTATCTCCACATCGGCATTGTGTATTCCCATTTAAGTACTGATTAAAAAGAAGGCAGATTTTTTGTAGCAAAATGTACTATTAAGATAAAATTTGTGAGCAAAGTTAGCGTGTGCTATGCTTACCAAGATTCCTCTAATTTTGTACCACAGGGGCTGTTTTCAATCTGTTGTCGACTGAATTGGATAAGAAAATTATGGAGAAGATTGAAAATCACTTCCAACACTACATTCCTGAGGTAATTCTGGCACACTATAAGACAGCTATTATTTTTTCATCTACTTACTGAAAGGTCTCACAATTTGTATTGTTCGCAATTTGAATTTCAGGTCCCGAGTTGGAAAAATGAAGAAGATTTTGAGAATGCACTAAAAGAAGCTGGATTACTATAGGACATCTTTTAGAAGTATTGCTAAGCTAGGTGTTGAGTAGGGTTTGGCATTAGATATAGCATATCATGAGCAGCTTGAAGTTTTGTCTTTGCCTTCTGAGTGTTTTAGCTGAGATAACTTAAATCTGTTTTTGAGAGGTCTTTGTTTTCCTTTTTAGTGTTTGTATTTTATTGATTCAGTTTTGTAAACAATTAGGAAAACAAGAACAAGAAAAGAAAAACGAAAAGCAAATATTTAACTACACGGTGGATTTTATTAAATTAACGACAAAGTCTGGTAGTACTGTAAAAATCAAGGCTGCATCTTATGATTTTATATTGACCCTCATTTTTTTTTTAATTCTGGGGTATGTGTAGTTAGTATCCAGACATGCTGTTTTATTAAACATTATCACACAATTCACAATTGAAATCCTAAATAAATTGATTCGTATCTTCTCCATCAAGTAAAATAAATCTTTGGAATGTCTTATATTGTAAGGCATTAAAAATTGAAAATTACCATGTAAATATTCTGAAAATCATTATCTACGAATTTCTAACAAAAACAGATTTTGACGGCGCATGATCCTCCATCTTGGCATGGGATCTATTTGGATGGCGAAATGGAATTTCGTTTAACTTTTTGGTGTCAATACTCTCATTTAGTACTTAAACTAAAATTTGGGCGACACTTTTCAAATAGGGGAAAAAAAAAGTGAAGCATGATTTGTTGTCATGCAGCTAGGTAAATGGATCGCTCAATTTTT
This sequence comes from Carex pumila, assembly GCA_033356055.1. Lineage (NCBI taxonomy): Eukaryota > Viridiplantae > Streptophyta > Magnoliopsida > Poales > Cyperaceae > Carex > Carex pumila. The sequence goes on along the minus strand of JARJHM010000404.1, from coordinate 201,575 downwards.
AACTTCTATGATGCTTTTAAATCAATTGATTTTCATAAGAGATTGTGAAATACTTACCATTACAGACTTGACAAATGATAAAATCATCATTTTGGAAGCCTCACATGTGTTTTCATGAAAAAATATCTCAGGTGCACATCTGGCCTAGTAAATTTGTGAGCCTCAGTACTCTTTGAACAAAATAAAGAGAGGGAAATTTAATCGCCGGTAGAGGTAGATAACCAATATGTAAACATGTTAAATTTCTTCATTAATTTGAACTTCCAGGAAACACTAGAAGTAACTTCTTGAATTTTACTATTGCTTAAAGTCCCCCAAAACAAATGAAAAATTGATTTGTACAACTAAAACCTCCTAGTCGAACTGATAACCAAAGGATTCTTCTCAATTGTTCTTCAGTGAAAGCCAAAACTTTGATCTGTCATGACTATTGATCATGCTGAAGCACAATTTCCTCTCGAAAACTGTTTCGGTCCCGTTTCAATCTTGCCCAAAAAATGAAAGAATTCACCTGCATTGTCTCTTGTTAAAAAATTTAGGAGAAAGAAGCTTGGTTAGCAGCGATCTCAATCTCCTAGAACCGGCTCCAGGTTTCAAAACTCCAGCTGCCCCTTCACTCGGCGAATCCATGCACATTTTTTTATCATCATCATAGCACCAGCCACCAAGGGTAAATTGCAAACCCTTTCGCCGAAGCAACTCTCTATCGATCTTGTAAAGAACGGGGTCGTCTTTCTTGAATTTGCGTGCAAAAACCCTGCTGCTTAGAACTGCCTTCCTATAATCTTTAATGCCTAGATTAAGAGGATGCTGTTTCGGGGGATTATCCCAAGTTATGTAACGCAGATCATGGTTCACAGTTGTGTTCCGGTATTCACCGGAGTTGCAAATCAAAGTCTGGAAGTAACCTTCTGGAGAGGAAACAAAGTTGGCATAGTAAAGGAGAAGTGTTCTTGGCAGGTTATCCCAACCTATAATGCTGTATTCTGCAAAGGATCTTGACAGCACTGTCCAAGCAGAGCCTGACGATAACAGTGAGGTAAAAAAAAAAAAATAGTTCTGAGTTAGATAACAATAACAGTAATAATGCAAATAAAAGTAGTAGTTGAAAATTTGATCGACAAATTGAGCCACTTAATGGGAACTACTTAATAAAGAAATTTGGAAGTCAAATTTTATATTTTAAATTCTTTATTATATTTTATAATAGGAGGAAAGTGGAGCAATGATGTTTGGAGAATTTTTTTTTAAATTAATGAACTTTTCCTTCTATTTAAATACTGGTAAAAATTTTTTTTAAAAATGAAATTTGTTACCAATAAAAATATCAAATTGGACGGTTTGAATTGGTCAAACAGAAAACAAAATCAAACTAGTAATCAATATACATTAAGCTGACACGAGCATGTGAGAGCGGTTTACAATTGCTCTTTCCAATTTTTAGTTGAAGTGCATGTGCGCTCCCTGCAATTGCACGATTCATTTTGCTTTTTCAAAGTAAACAAAACGCTCCTTTCCCAAGATTTCAAGAAGCGATTATATAATTTAATGTTTACAAATTTTAGACAATTATTGCTCCAATTCAAACCGCACCTTCAAATTTATTATATTTTACATTACTTTTTCAACTTGCAAATGTTATATTTATTTTTACCCACTTAAATCATTTTATAGTGACACCTGATTATACTATAGAGTTTGGCTAGTATAATATAAGTGTCATTTGAGTTTATATAACACCAACTCTAAAACTTATTGAACCGATTTCAAAGAGGATCCAAACTGTTCAAACCGATCTACTTTACTAGTTGTACATTTACATATAAAATTTATAACTTGTTAAATTTATTTGATATCAAGTCAAGCGGTCAAATGTGTGAGTTTTTAAGTTAATTTTAATACATTCATTTTTCAACATTTATAGCTTGATTTGATACTAAAATAACTTGAAAATATAAAAAAAATTGTATGTATACGCATCACTCATAAAGAAAATTGGTTTGAACGGTTTGAATTAGTAGTTTAAAGTCTATTCAATCAATTTTGAAATCAGTGTCATGTAACACCGATGACATACTAGCCAGACTATATACTATATATTTTCAAAGTTCAAACAATTAATCCAAACTGTTCAATATAATGGATATATTAAAATGTGCTTGCAGATCAAATTTTTCATTTTTTTTATTTTTTTACTATTTATTATATAAATAAATAATAAAAAATATAAAAAAAATGTAAAATTTGATCTGTAAGCACATTTTAATATGTCCATCATGTTGAATAGTTTTGATTGATTGTTTAAACTTTGAAAACTTTAAAAATATAAGGTGTAATTTGTAATTTGGTGTCACAAAAATATATATAAGTAGATACCTTCTCATTCTACTATTCTTTGAAATATATATGATTACTCTTTAAAAATTCTGAGATAGACATAAAAGTAAATTCGATTCTTTTCTGGGGGCACTTTGGATTTGAATTTATAGACATATCACATGATTGACATCAGTGATCAATTTCTTTGGTGGGACCTTACCTGACACTCTTTTTTTTAATAAAATCTTTATCTAAATTTATGAGAACATGTTATTATTAAAATAATTTTTCATGCAAATTTTAAATCGATAAAAGAACAGACCGTGAAGCCGTACTACGACTAAATCTGACGCCTCTTCCTAATAATACATTAATAACAAGTTGGTACACAAAAAATTCCTGACCAATTCTTATTTTTGCCAAATAAAAAATTGCCGACATGTTAATACTTCCAAGCAGCTGGTTTGGGATCCAGTAGATTAATTATCCATTTTATATTATCTTGTCATAATCAAATAACCTTATTTCAAAAAATTAATTGCAACTAATTACGACCACAGAATGTTATATTGTTATGCAATGGAATTAAAATATAAGATCAAAATTAAAAGGCAAACCTGTGAACAGCTTGAAAGCAGTGGGTATACTTCTGTTCTGAGGCAACCAAATAATCTCTGTTTTATTGGTTTCATACAGCGCTGGGTCCATCATTACTGGTTTTGCCCTTTTCTTTCTGTAAACTAATAAACCATTAGCATCAGTAAATAGAGAAATTCAAATTTCCCGATTTAAAACCAGGCACAAAGAAGCTATGAAAAATTAATCTTACATCTTCCATCCCAAGCGACTGGTGTGCTGAATGAAATTCAGATCTCTTGGCAAGCTAGAGAATGCCACTATCAGATCTGCACAAAAGAGAATTTTCAATACCATCCTTGCAAATTACATTTTATAAATCACCTGATTGCTTACCATCTTGAGTGACTAGTGGGTAATCAGAGGCACTGAGATTGATAAACCAATCCCAATGGCATGTTCTGAGAAGAATGGACATGGCATGGAGTGTGGTGGTAAGCATGGTGGGTCCCCTGTAGGTAACAAGATTAGATTTCTGTACAATCCATACATTGCCAAATCGAGTAAATGTTGGGTGGCTGGAGATTGATTGGTAGAGATGGTGTTGTTCTTCTGGCTCCGCATCTCGATCGAGGTGGAGGAGGTAGCAATTTGCCGGGTGGTATATAGCTGTCAGAAGGCGTATTAGCCGATCCACATCGCCTTTCGCGGCCGAGATGAGGTACGCAAAGGAGACCGGATACAGCTTTTGTTGTAATAGATGGTGATCTGAATGATTGATTGGGTGTAACTTATTGGAGCTATTTAGCAGGGAAGGTATGAGAAGAAGTGAGAGGAGAAATGTTATAGTGATGGATAATAGCATTGCATACTTAATCCCCATTTCTGAAAAGAGGGGGGAGGTCAAAAGGAAAACAAAAAACAAAAACAAGTGAAATAGTGGGAGATTGTGTTTTAGTAGCTGGGGATTGGTGAGGTAACTATAGATGTATTAGAGAGTTGAGACCCCAAATCTTCTCTAACAGAGAGGAAGATACTAGAGAGTATAGACTAGATAGGAGAGGGGAATGGGAGGAAAGTCGTTGTCTAGAGGTGGTTGTTTGGGATATGATTATACGATAATGATTGACCTTATATTAATTTCATATTATCCGTGGTACATTGTGTATGTAGCGAGCAAAGTAATTTCTTGGTAAGTTGGTAGCTAAGCTACCGAGCATAGGAACGGCTAACAAGGTAAGCGTTTTATTTGTAAATAAAATATATTTAAATATTTTCGAATCCAACACTAAATAAAACGTAAAACATGAATTATTCGTGAATAAAATGAAAAAAAAAAATGTGAATTTCTTTGTTTTTTGAGTTTTTTGAGTTTTTTTTTTTTTTTTGCTTTCTTATGATATCAAGTTATTTTCGAATTACATCTGAATTATTTTTGAATCAGGAATTTTTAACCTCATCAAACCAAACTCGAATAATTTATTTGTCACTGTACTACCGAACATAGTGACAAATGAATTATTCGGGTTTGGTTCGATGATCACAAAAATTCGTGATTCAGGAATAATTCAAAAATGATTCAGAATTATCCGGATCAGAAATCTCATTTCTGCAAGAGAGAAAATAACCTAAAAAAAATGTTATGAGAAAAATTCAAAAAAAAATTCGTGAAAAATTCATAAAATTCGTGAAAATAATCGAGAAAAAATCACGAATACTTTGTAAAATTCGCGAAAAGTTTATAAAATTCACGAATTATTCGAGTTTAATTCGATCAAAGTTCGGTCAACCGAATAATTCGACATTCGGTCCGACATCACAAAAAAAAAAATTATTTGAATTTAATTCGTGAATCATGTGACTATGCTACCGGGAGCTGCTGGACCAACCTGACTCGTTACAGGATCATCTATAGTCTGAAGGCTTTAGGCCGATTGCTTGGTCCCTGATGAGTGGGGAGCGTATCAATATCTTGATATATTATTGAAGTAAATGAAAGGTGGTTCTTATGTAAGATCTGCACTACAGGTCTACAGCCTACAATCTACAGGGTTCCTTGCTTGAAAGGCAGGACAAAGTTGAGAACTGCACATGTTGTACATGTTCTCTCTAAATTATAATTCACAAAATTCCTTTTCGTTTATTAATGCAGGAGGGGGGTTGGCTTGTACTCCACATTTTATAAGTGGCTAACCGCAAATGGAAAACTGGATTATAACTGTTTATTATGAATTTTAAAACCATCTGTCTTTTAAAAATCTACTTGTATAGTCTGATCATTTTCCAAATGTGAGGTATTCCAAGTAATTATGGGATTAAATAAAAAAAATTTCAAAATCGAAATATGGAAAAAAAAAAATAGTCCTTGAGTTTTTAAAAAGAAACTAAATTGCCCCTTTAAATGCCATTTGTTTCAAGTTGGTAAACATTCGTAAAATTGATCTCTCAAATTTATTTGCATTAAATCGATGATTTTTTTTTAATAAGAATTAGTTAATGTTGGGATTTCGGGTAGGTTATAGTGCAACAATTCGAAACAGTTCAAGATTTGTTTATTACCCGAAAACCACAATCCAAGTATAAAACTAATACTAGGATTAAAACAGATTTTACCACTAGACGCGTAGCAGAAACTTCAGTTTAGTCTAGCAGTAGCCTTCTTCTCCTTTTGTTCCGTGTCAGATTCACGTAACGGCTCAGCAGTCACGCCTCTATCAGTATCCACACGAACAGGTTGATAAACTTTTGTAATTCGATATGCTAGTACCGAATTAATAGCCTCTCTTTCTTTTTGTCTCTCTTTATGTTTTTTCGAAAATCTGAATGACAATGGCCAACCGAATTCTGAACAGATCACTGCATATTTTTATAAAATATATGCACCAGTTCGTTTGAGCCTATTCATGGCATCAATTCGTTGAACCCTTTCAAAAGACTTATCCATTTTAGATCAGATTAGAATATCAGAAATTCGGGCCTAACCCAATAAAGAGTTGATCCATATTAATTATTAATATGACCCATAAATATTTTGGCCTATAGTACATTTCTAACAATTAATCCATTTACGTCTATATTTAGGATGTGCTCCAGAAGAGAGGAGAGAAGAGGAGGAGAGGGGAGGGGAGAGGAGTGATCAAATTGTCCAAAAGGTGTTTACTTGCTCTACAAATTAAAATTTTAGAGGGAAATCAAAGAAAGGGAACGAGAGAAGATGAAACAAGACACAAAATTAAATATAATTTGTCTCCATCTCTACTCCCAATTTGAAGGGTAGCTTCCTCTCTGACTCCTTTCATCATCTCCCTTCACATTTCTTTCTATTTGAATTTTGTAGAGCACACTCTAAGAGATCTTACATTTTTCTATGTCCAATTGAATGTTTGAGCCATCCAATATATGAAGAGACAAGTTTTTATGTTTTTTTGTTTATTTTTGCATTAAACACATTTTTATTTGGTTTGGACGATTACCAGTATCACAGTTAATGATTTGAATACAGTCTTAACAATTTGATCGGTACAAATCTCTGCAAGATTTCAGTAGAGTTCAATAAAATTGATTTTTTTTTATTCCAATAAAAAATAGATTGAGGAGAATTCACAATAATACGTTTTAAAAAAATTTCAAATTTTCTCTCTATATTGTTTATGCCACCGACTTAGAATTACAGTTTACAACATAATAAAAGTAAAAGGAAAACGAAAAATAAAAGAAAATATAAAATTGTGAGATGATGTCAGTTCAGCTCAATTTTATCGAAAGATAAAAGAAAAGTGTTAATTACCGTAGAAGCGAATTAAACAATCAGCGAAAAACAAACACAAACACAAAAGAAAAGAGAAGAATGTCAGTCACGTCTCTTCACAATGATCCGAACAAATTTAGATCAAACAAACATCGACTTTTAGTTCACAGCGCAATTTTCTCTCCTTCAAATTGCATCGATTGAATTCGAATCTTGTGAAGACCTTCCGATCAGCGTATACATTGTGAAGTATTCTAAAAATATGTGAAACCAATTACGTATGTTTCTCTGTATAGTTGGTTTTTTGTTTGTTTCTAGCTCTCTGGTTCTTTTCACTAGGAGTTTTTTTTTTTTGGTTAAAAGCTTGTAGGCAATTTTATTGAATTGAATGAGTTACAATCTAGCTGTTATATAATATTAGACTATAAGTGTCTACGAAAGCATACAACTATAAACAAAAGAAATAAGAAGTATGTACATCATGTTAAAATCAAATTGGTTGTCCTTGCTTGATAGAAATTATAGGAGTCTAGTAATTGATTCTTCAGTGCGCATAGTTGTCTTAATTCTTCTGGCAGACTATATTGGAGAAGACACTAAATTAAACTGAATCGGAAACTAAATCAACTGGACAAGGACAATTACCACTCCAAAGTTCCAAGAGAGATATTGAATCAAATCAGACCGGAAACTGAATCAACCGGATCGGGACAGTCATTACTCAGATATTCCAATAAAGAGCCGCTAGCGTGAAAGCCAGAAAAGAAAAAGAAAAAAGGAGAAGAAAATTAGTACATAGTAAATGCTAACAAACAGACAACAACATATAAAGTAAGTATTTATATGTACAACTCAGTCCACCCACTTTTTCATTGTCAAAAAGAAGAAGAGGATATCGAAAGAAGAGAAGAAAAAACGATCTGCTTATCATAAAGAATGAAAATCTCCAAAAAGGTGAAGCAAAGAGCTGACACTAGATTCAGAAAGCGAAAGCACTGAAAAACGATGACCAAATCCGCTAAATAGAAACACATGATCGAATAAAAACAAAACAACAAGTGGTAACCAGATCTACTAAGCATGGCCTTATCTTAGTAGTATAGTAGTATACCTAGGAGGAGACGTACTAGGAAAATTATAGAATTAAATAAAAAGATAACAGAAGAGAAATATTATCTTTTGTAGAGTAAGTTTAGTGCACAGTCATTTGACAATACTACTGGGATCAAAATTAAAAGTCATTTATGTATTTTATCATATAGATAAAACGTGTTAAAATAATTCGACTATCGTTTGACCATCTATCAAATAACTAAAAGTTTTATAATTGAGTTTATTTTTTTTGTATGGATGTCAAATAAATTTAAAATTAAAAAAAATTAATATGCACATATCTAAACGATAGATGATCGTATGTAATTTTTAGTTTCGCTATTTTAAATAATTTATAACTATGATTATCAAAACTATTAAGGGCCTGTTCAGCCAACTTTTTCAACATCACTGCTTACGTTGGAAAACAAAAATTCAGTTGGACTGAATTTCTTTTTCCCCACGTGAACAGTAAAAATCAGTTCAATTTTTACACAGTCCATACCCGTTCCCTTTCCTAAAGAGTCTGTCGAACAGGTCCTAAATATATACACAAGAATAGACATACACTAACTAAATCGTCCAACCTTTTCAATTGTATCTTTGGGTAAATCTTACCCTCCGATAAATATGAAAAATTTAGGATCTTATTAATAAGATTTGATTCCTCTCTTGATGCCAAAGTCTCAACAATAATTTTTGCATATTATTCGGATCCACATAAATGCACATATATATTTAATTTTCCGTCTCTGGTTGTTATAATATTTAATTTTTTCATGTTATCATGATCATCTTTTTTAATTTAATCACAACACATGACTTAAATCATAGTGTAACTAATCACCTCACAGTTACACATCTCGTCAGATATTTAGATCCACTACTTTGCATCTTATAAACAGAGAGAGAACAAATTTGTCTTGGGTTTGGCGAACAGCCTAACACGAATGATTATTTTCCTATTTGGGGCCGTCTCGGCCTAACTCTCCTGTTTGTATTATCTTCAACTTTCTCATTAAATCATGAAAGTAGGATTTTGGACCTGCTCCTTTACATGATCAGCGAAACAGATCAAAGAAAGATTAAATTTGGGCCTAATTTGGGCTACTGATCCTATCAATATTAATCGTGACTCGTGAGAAGGTTGGTAAATATCCATGAAAGCTAACCATAATCACTACTAATTTTGTCAGGCACCTTATAGAATGTGTCCCTTCTATTTCAATTAATCCGTAAGTAGTTTATGCCATCTCATGAAATTGGGGATTTTTTTTTTCTAAAAACCATAATTAAAAAAAATAATTAAGAAACCATGATTACTTTTTTTCTTTACAAAAATCATAAAAACTGAAATATCATTTCGGTCCGTTAGTGTAACCTTTGAACCGAGATACCATTTCAGTCCAATATTTTTTTAGCCAAGACCGAAATGGCATTTCGGTCTTAGTTTCATCTAGGAACTGTCTATTTCGGCCTTGGCCGAACATATTGTTTTCTTGCACTTCCAGGAACTGCATGGAACAGCCAAGAACTGAATATCTTTTCGCTCGGAACTCTCTGTTTCGGCCTTCATAGAACATATTGTTTCTCAACACTTTGGTTTTGGCCAGAAATTGAGCCCGAAACTGTCTAGAACTGTTACATTAAGAAATTTTTACAATTAATTTTTAATGATTTAAAAGTAAGAGTCGAAAATCGTGCTAACAAAATAGCAGTTTAAACCTTAATTAATGTCTCTCTAAATAATTAAGTCAAGTGTGAAGCGAAACCGAGTTCAAATTTTGAGATTTTGAAACTTTATAGGCTGAGTGCGGATGGGTTGACCCGCACTACGGGTGGGTGCATCCGCACTCATGCAATTCTGTGTTGGTCTGAGATTTCCTAAGTGCTGAGTGTGGATGGGTTGACCCGCACTGCTGGTGGGTGCATCCGCACTCATGAATTTCAGTGTTACCTGAACTTTTATGAAGTTCTTCTAAGTCCTCAGTGTAGATGGATTAACCCGCACAGCGGGTGGAATGCATTCGCATTAGGCTCGGGCTTTTTCTGAAATTTTGTCAAAAATTTACTAAGTTCCAAGTGCGGGTGAAGTGACCCGCATTGCGGGTGAAGCCACCCGCACTGTGGGTGATTTCTGTGTTAAAATTCATTTCTGAAAACTGACTAAGTGCTGAGTGCGAGTGAAGTGACCCGCATCGCGGGTGGAGGACCCGCACCGACACCAGTTTTTCTTTTGGAAAGTGCTGGAAAGATCAGCTAAGTGCTGAGTGCGTCCGCACTCAGGTCCAGTGCGGGTGAGTGATCCGCACTGGATGAATCTGAGGGTTTATTTGCATAAATCCTACTCTCTCTCTCTCTCCCACTTCATTCCTTTATCATTTTAAGTGAAATTTCTGCCAAGAGAGAAGAAAAAGAGCGAGAGAGTTTCCCGTCTATCTCAAACCCCCGATTGTTATGAGAAATCGAAACTAGAACTGAGTAAGCGCCCGTGAATCTCTCCCAACTCCCTGATTCGGTATTCTTTTCTCTCATTTTCTCTTGCTAAACCTCGAATTTTCTCGATTTCTCAAATCCTCGTTTTAAACTCGAGATTTGTGTTCGAATTGCTCGAGGAGTAGTTCCTCTACACTCCTTACTTGTTTATTTGTCAATCTTTTTCCCGATTTCTTCTGATTTGTTGATTTTGGATTTCTAGGGTTTCGTGCCAAAACTGAAAGTTAGCATAATCGTGATTTGATTTGTTTAACCCGACCAATTAGACTTGTAATAGGTAGGGTTACTTCCTGATCTTGAATTTTTAAAATGTTTAACGGTTAATTTGAGGTTTTGACCAAATTAGGGTTTAACCAATCAATAAATTGAATTGATCTGAGAACCAAAGTAGTGAAACGGTGATTGATTGTTACCAAAGTGAAATGGCATATGGCTAGAGGGCCTAGATGCAATTATGCACCGTTATGTGAGATTTTTAATAAGAAAGAAAGAACCGAAAAGAATTGATTTAGGACTATACAAACCCTAAGTAAATGTATAGACCATTGAACCCGAATTAAACCAAGTAAATGTATAATATAGGTGTAGGCTGTTGGGTTTCGGATACCACTTTTGGGGTTCGCGGTAACCAAAACTCGTTTAGGCTTAAGGTGCGGAATGACCGTAGAACAAAAATTTCTACGGCCAACTTAAGCTTAGGATTAAACGGGGTATGTCAGGAAACTTTCCAAGGCGGTCCACCTTCAGTATTCCTTTGGCATCAAAACCCAATTTAATCCTTTTACAGATCTACTCCATGATTGATTTCTAAAACTTTAATCTACTTACCAATTAAATAGATTAATATAACATATTTATACCTTGTTTTCAAATCACAGTTGGAATGCAGACCGAGCGTGTAGAGCTACATCACGGAAGGAATCGACTCGTCTCGGAGCATCAGACGTCTGATGCCTCTATCGGTTATCCACCAGGACTAACCAGAGAGCGGTTTATTTCTTTTGCCAAAAATACCGTAAACCGCGGAATTCTGCAAAAACACTATTCATAGGGAAAAGACGAAAACCCGTAAACACGAATTTTCGGTTGCTCAGTTTCATCAATATGCAAAACTGACATACCGCGAAATTTGGTAAAACACTATTCATCGATCCCGTAAATATACTCCACAACAACCCGCAAGATTATACGTCAACGACGTATAACTTTTTTTTCTCAACCGAAACACTATTTGGGAGAGAAACTTAGAAAGAGAGAAAATACCGATTCGATTCTGCACGAAACGATATGTGTGAATTAGTGGTTTTTCTCTCTACATGCACCCCTCTATTTATATGCTTTTGAGGAGGTTCGCAAAAGACCGAAATACCCCTCAACATATGCATATTTACAAGATATGCCATTGAATGGATAAGGATGACATGTGGATAAGATCGATGACGTGTCATCTGGATAGGATCGATGACACGTCATGCGGATAAGTATGAATCTGAAAAGACCCGAATGCCCTCGGCCCGAACACAAATAATGTTCATATAATTATTCTGAACAATTATATATATTTTTTCTGCGGTTATTTGTTTCGGTATCGATGACGTATCATCTGGATAGGATCGATGACATGTCATGCGAATAAGGACGAATTTGAAAAGACTCGAATGCCCTCGGCCCGAACACAAATAATATTCATATAATTATTCTGAACAATTATATATATTTTTCTTGCGGTTGTTGTTTCGGTAATTTATACAACGTGTCATGCACATTTATAAATTAACCGGTTAACTTTTATACAACGTGTCATACACGTTTATAAATTAACCAATATTTTTGCTTGTTATTTTTACATAACATTTATAATTTAATTATAACACGTATAATTAATTATAACCATCTTACTATTGATCATAACCAATTTATAATCAATCACAATAAGATTCTCCGATTAACTCCTATATGGTGTGACCCAATAGGATCTGTGTTATGTTGGTAAATAGAATTAAAACTGTTTTAACTTCTATAATCATGAGAGGCATCTGACAACACATCATGACCATCCAATTACACAGATGATGCTGTACAGTACAATATCACGATCTAGTAAACAATTTACTCGTGTTAATTCTTTTGTCACATAGCTATCAGATTAGTTTCAAGGTAGGTGTGTGTCATCCTTGTAAACTTAATCTTTTCTTGATCTTAAGCAGATTATCAAATATGATTACTCTTGTAATCATACCGCGCACTGATAATCTTACTCTATCAAGGGGCCCAGTGATGCTATAGCTCGTATAGAGATACGAGGGACAATAGTACTTTTGGTAAACCATCACTACCTCAGCTAAGCCATGTATACCGAAGAGCTACCGTTATAACTACATTTTACCGACAGCATTTGATAACAATCACACATATACATTTCTTAGTAGGAAAGATGAATACCTCATACTTTAGAACTTAACACTGAATGAAAACATTAATGACATGAACAGAATTCCGTATAATGTTTCATTCGGGGTCTGTCAGATATCATGTTCCTGGAACATATATCTATGTAATTAAAATGACAACTCCTTGTCTATGGTCTGTAAAACTTGACCATCATTTAATCCACATACTAACCTTATAGCGGTAATTAGTGTTCCTGCTAATTACCTTGGTCAGTGACCTTTTAAGATTAAGAGTATATATCATCTATATTATGGAGTTTTACAATTTCAGTCATGAACTCAAAATGATCCATAAATGCAATAATACTCAAGGCAACAAAATGATATTAATCATCCAATTCATGAACAAAGCTTTATGATAAATTATCGTATTATTGACTTCTAGATTATTACAAACTAACATAGGCTCAGTCAAGCAAGATATCCCGAGGCAACTTGAGACACTCGATCCGTAACTAAGCGATACGCTCGTCTTAAACAGGTGCGGGATTCTTGGACTTGTTTGATACTTTATTTTTAGGAATTAAACTGTGTATTCGTTTGTCATGTTGAATATCATTGATTGCATCATTGAATTGTGTAGAGCATTTGCATAGCCCAATCAAATTAAACTCGAATTGATGTGACTTGAATGATTTGCATGCTAGTATGGTTGTTGGTTGTGTCGATCTGTTATGATCTGATTTGATTAAAAGTCACCATGATTGGATTTGATATGTGTGTGAATGGATTTACGAAGTTAAGCACTTGGATCCAATTAATTTGCAAAGTCGGGCAGTATGCTGGCTTTGATTCCTAGGATCCTAAATGGCCTTAGGTGAACGACTCTCAATGTTTCCCAGTACCGGTTGGGATGAGGGAGGGTGATTATGTTATGATGTGTAGTTTGGAATCGTGGATGACTATTGTGTGACGTCTGTGGCTCTATGGCATTCTCCTACGTGTTAATGCATTTGAATAGTCAATTGAATATTACGACTATTGGAAATGATTCCAAAGAGGATTTTCTTTATATGACTTGAACCAGACCGTAATAACTGTTAAGCCAAGCAATTACAGATGGGTGTCAGATAAAGGGTCCAGCTTGGTTGGCCATCTGTAGGCGTCAGTGATAGGCCTAAATTATAGACATATTCGATCTGATTTTTATCACGAAATAACACCAAATATCTTGTATTTTGAATATAAAGTAAATAGAATACACCTAGGATCAAGTTATTGCGTTTGCTTGGTTTTAACTTGCAGGAAATGAAGAAAAACGAAGAAAAATCCAAGAAAAATGCTCAGTACGGACACACAGTTTATGATATGGCCGCACTAAGTACTTAGATGGATTTCTAGACGCGCGCCAATTTTAAAAAAGTATAATAATCTATTCGTCAAAATCTGTGCGGATGCACGGATATCGATGCGGACGAACGGATATTGATGCAACCGCACTCTAGTCGCACAGGAAAAGTCCGAGCCTAGTGCAGATGGTACTGTAGCAGTGGGATGCACTGTAGCAATGTAGAAGATGTACTGTAGCGGTGCGGATCCCAGTGCGGATGGTACTGTAGCAATGCGGTGGCCCGGCCGCACTGTAGCAGAACGCATAACTGCAGCCTAAACTTAAAACGGCCATAGCTTTTGACTCGTAACTCCGATTAAGGCTTGCGACCACTTTTTGGAAAGCTAGGAAGAAGATTTACAACATGAGAAACTAAAAAAAGGAAATTTGGAGTCAATTGGATGCACTAAACTCGCAGACAACCAAAATTATATGTTTTCAACACGGTTTCTATTTTTTGCGCATCAAGGACACGTTTTTACAACCGAATGTGGACAAGACATCCTGGGGAAGCAATCCAAATATAGCACCCACTAACTCCACTTTCTAGATTCTTAATTGGGCATGATCCTTGGCTATAAAATATGAGATTTATGCATCTCTTTCGAGCTCATCTCATCCCATCCATATCCATCAATCAATTCATTATCTCATTCTCTCTCGACATACATAGCGATAAATTCTGAAGTAAGGAAAGCTTTCAAGCAAGGAGAAGAAGGGTTTCCTGAGCAAGAAGTCGGCAAGATTGAGGGCTTTGATCAAATAAAGGGTGTAATCATTTCTTTATTTCATTTCTTCTTACTTTTGCCAACTTTTATAATGGATCTCTCAATGAGGGAGTAGATCTCTCTCTAGGGGTTTAGGTCAATGCATGAACTTGTTTAATTGTATTTTATTTGGTTATTTGTCTTTGTTATGATTGTTTTATGGGATTTGATATTAATTTATGTGATTTATCATCTGTTAATTACATAATTAGTACTTGAAATCGCAGTAGTCCCGCTTTGATATCTCTTTGTCAAAGGACTCAAAGAAGTTAGGATGAGAGGAGAGTACCAAATTATGAATGCAAATACCCTAGGTTTAGATTAGGATTGTAACCAATTTGTAATCTAAGCCGGAACTAGTGAAGTTAAGGTTAGGAATTTGGTGAAGGACCTAACCGTGAAGGCAAACCCTAATTAGGGCATCTCAAATTGAATCGGGTATTGGTATGAAGAACTTAATCGTGAAGTATCAATATTTGAGGAGATGAGAGACTAACAAGAGCTTATGGTCTAAGTAGCTAGGGTGAAGGTGTTAGTTTGTAATAATCTAGAAGTCAATAATACGATAATTTATCATAAAGTTTTGTTCATGAATTGGATGAGTAATATTATTTTGTTGCCTTGAGTATTATTGCATTTATGGATCATTTTGAGTTCATGACTGAAATTATGAAACTCCATAATATAGATGATATATACTCTTAATCTTAAAAGGTCACTGACCAAGGTAATTAGCAGGAACACTGATTACCGCTATAAGGTTAGTATGTGGATTAAAAGATGGTTAAGTTTTACAAACCACCTGACACGAGATGTCATTTTAATTACATAGATACATGTTCTAGGAACATGGTATTTGACAGACCTCGAATGAAACATTAAATAGAATTGTGTCCGTGTCATTTATGTTTTCATTTAGTGTCACGTTCTAAAGTATGAGGTATTTATGGTTCCCACTGAGAAATATGTATGTGTGATTGTTATCCACCGCTGTCCGTAAAAAGCAGTCATAACGGTAGCTTTTCCATATGTATAGCTTAGCTGAGGAAGTGATAGTTTACCAAGAATACTATTTGTCCCTCGTATTTTATACGAGCTATAGCATCACTGGGCCCCTTGGTAGAGTAAGATTATCAGCGCGCGGTATGATTACAAGAGTAATCATATTTGATAATCTGCTCAAGATCAAGAAAAGATTAAGTTTAAAAGGATGACACATGTCTACCTTGAAACTAATCTGATAGCTATGAGACAGAAGAACAGACACAATTAAATTGTTTATTGGATCGTGATATTGTACTGTACAGCATCATCTGTGTAATTGGATGGTCATGATGTGTTGCCAGACGCCACCCATGATTATAGAAGTTAAAACAGTTTTAACTCTATTTACCAACATAACACAGATCCTATTGGGTCACACCATATAGGAGTTAATCGGAGAATCTTATTGTGATTGATTATAAATTGGTTATGATCAATAGTAAGATGGTTATAATTAATTATACGTGTTATAATTAAATTATAAATGTTATTTAAAAATAACAAGCAAAAACATTGGTTAATTTATAAACGTGTGTGACACGTTGTATAAAAGTTAACCGGTTAATTTATAAATGTGCAGGACACATTGTATAAATTATCGAAACAACAAACCGCAAGAAAAATATATATATAATTGTTCAGAATAATTATATGAATATTATTTGTGTTTGGGCCGAGGGTATTCGGGTCTTTCCAGATTCGTCCTTATCCGCATGACATGTCATTGATCCTATCCAGATGACATTCATCAATCCTATCCACAAGGGCAAAATGGTCATTTCACACCTATGCCACCTTGCATGTGTAGAAACATGGAGAAGAGTGGAAGGGTGTGGAAGGGGTATTTTGGTCATTTCACATATAAAAGGATGAAGTGTCAATGGCATACCTTGTAAATAGGCATATGTTGAGGGGTATTTCGGTCTTTTGCGAACCTCCTCAAAAGCCTATAAATAGAGGGGTGCATGTAGAGAGAAAAATCACTAATTCACACATATCGTTTCATGCAGAATCGAATCGGTATTTTCTTTCTTTCTCGGTTTCTCTCCCAAATAGTGTTTCAGTTGAGAAAAGAAAGTTATACGTAGTTGACATATAATCTTGCGGGTTGTTGTGGAGTATATTTACGGGATCGATGAATAGTGTTTTACCGAATTTCGCGGTATGTCAGTTTTGCATATTGATGAAACTGAGCAACCGAAAATTCGTGTTTACGGGTTTTTCGTCTTTTCTTTGTGAATAGTGTTTTTGCAGAATTCCGCGGTTTATGGTATTTCTGGCAGAAGAAATAAACCGCTCTCTGGTTAGTCCTGGTGGATAACCGATAGAGGCATCAGACGTCTGATGCTCCGAGACGAGTCGATTCCTTCCGTGATGTAGCTTTACACACTCGGTCTGCATTCCAACTGTGATTTGGAAACAAGGTATAAATATGTTATATTAATCTATTGGTAAGTAGATTAAAGTTTTAGAAATCAATCATGGAGTAGATCTGTAAAATGATTAAATTGGGTTTTAATGCCAAAGGAATACTGAAGGTGGACCGCCTTGGAAAGTTTCCTGACATATCCCGTTTAATCCTGAGCTTAAGTTGGCCGTAGAAATTTTTGTTCTACGGTCATTCTGCACCTTAAGCCTAAACGGATTTTGGTTATCGCAAAACCCCAAAAATGGTATCCGAAACCCAACAGAAGGACCTAACCGTGAAGTCCGAATTACTTAGACATGTTATTAATTCACGAAAGTGACCCTTAATAACATATTAGGTTAGAAACCTCATCAAATCATACATGAACTTAAACAAATACCGAATAGATATAGTTAGCAAGGGAATGTAGACCAAAGACCCATAGATCTCTAAATCTTGAAAACAAACAAATTCCTTTCTTTTTCATTCATTTACTTTTATTGTTTTAAACTCTCTATTCGGGTATTGAACTCAAATTTAGGAATTGTTAGAACAAACCCCCAATTTATTTTTATTGCACTTTACTTTATTGTATTTTCTGAAATTTATTATTAAAGTTTAAACTAAGTTTTTAACGTACTCCCTATGGATCGATACCCCACAATATACTACACAGTAGGATTGTATACTTGCAATCTAAATTGAAAGTGTATCTAGGATTAAAAGGTACATCTCATTGTACTAAAACTTTTTACCATATCCTTTGGACGCATCAGTCAGTAACCCTACAGATGTGGGTTTGATAAAAGGTTCAGCTCGAAAGAACATCTATAATTGCTATAAGCCCTAATGAATTGAGTTAAGCCAAAATATCTGTTGTGTTTGAAATTTATCTTGAAAATTCCGTAAACTGTATTTCATGTTGATTAATTGTTGTCGGGTAGTGGCATTCTATTATTTATGATTACTTATATATATGTTTGCATTGTTATTGTTTGAATTTCATTTTTGAATATGGAGTTTGATTACAAGTCCAATAATTCATATGTGGCAAATTCGCACTGATAATTTATTTTCACCCCCACCTTCGAATTATTTTACAGGTACTGGTGTGACTGATTCCGAAGAGGCACGAGAGTAGTAGGCCTTAGTAGCTTACCAATATATGACCCTAGATATGTTTTGTTGTATAGATTTAGGGTAGGCCTCGTGGTTGGTATCCGGATGAGATACTTTTGTTGTATGATATTCTGACCAAACTATGTACTATGATTTTATATTAGAAACTTGTTGTTATTGTTAATTGTTTGGGTTGAATTGTTAATTACCTTGTAAGCATACACGGCATTGTATGCTTACGGCGGGAGACTGTTATGACCCGTGGTCACGGGGTGTGACAAGAACTGACTCTGTTTTTTCCAGAACTATTTATGTTTTGACCAGTGCGATATTCTAACTATTTTTATTATTTTTTTAAGGGAGAATTTCATATATACTACTCAAAAACTGTGAAATTATGTATTTACCATCTAAATTTCTATAATTACATATGTATCATTTAAAAATCTAATAACTCACACATTTACCCAATATAACTTTAGTATATATCAAATATACCCAAAATTAAACATTCTTAAAATTATAATTAATCAAGAATTAACTTAGCACCCTTTCTTTCTCTTCCTAGACTTCTCTTTTATATCCAATATAGGAGATTAAAAACAATGTCAAAGTGACTTAAAAAAGTAGAAAACAAGACTTCAAAAAATGATCCACAAATAAGCAACGTTTTCATTAGTCAAATTAAACCAACAGTTTCATTAGCCAAATTAAACATTATTTTTGGAGTATGAGATTCAAGTGGTCACCATAATTCAAAGAAAATTCCTTTTTGAGGAATTATTTTTCCATTATGTTTGTATGAGTGTCTATTATGTGTCCATAAAAGAATTTGGGTAATTTCAATTCAGAGAATCCTGCATAGCTGTTAAACTGACAGAAAGTCAATTTGGGGCTGTTTGAGCAGTTGCTGTACCAGCAGGGGTTTGGCTTGGTTTTATTCATGTTTGGGGCTGGTAGAAGTATTGGTGATGTTTAGTAGGCATGTACATGACACCTATATGGTCTGTTTGATGCAATGTCAAGTTTCATGGTTACTATACCCACTATTTGTGCATGACTGGTTGATTTGTATAACAGATTTTTAGTGATTTGCTATTTTTGGTACCAGCAAAGGAAAAAAATAAATAAAAAAAGATAAAAAAAAAATGTCAAGAATCATATAACCAAGATCAAACAGTACAAGTTGAATGTCAGAGTATGAAATTTTGCAGAGAGGTCCCTCATTTTTGTTTAAATCATGTTTTAGTATTCTTTAAACTATAATTAATCAAGGATTAACTTAGCACCCTTTCTTTCTCTCTCTAGACTTCTCCTTTATACCCAATATAAGAGATTAAAAACATATATCAAAGTGACTTAAAAAAACAAAAAACATGACTCCAAAAATGATCCACAAATGAGCAACATTTTCATTAGCCAAATTAAACCAACAGTTTCATTGGCCAAATTAAACATTGTTTTCAGGTTACATAACAAAATTCCACAAGCATATATAACTATCATACTATCATGTTTAACAAAAATTAGTTATTGTGAATAACATCACCAAAAGAAAACATGATCCATCGTTGAGAAAAATTATGTCAAACCACAACTCTTAGACAAATTAAATATTATCTTGCATTTGAGGTTGGTATTGCATAGCATTGCATGATTTTGACTTCTTGCTCTGATGTGCTTTTCAATTCTTTTCTTGTTCCCTAATTTAAAAGATACAAGAATAGTGTCAGCATTCTATATGTTATAGTCTTTTATTTCTTTGCATTTTTCTAAGATGATAAACATTTTAAGGGATTGAATAATTAACAGTTTAAAATAATTGGGCAAGTAAATTAAATATTAACAAGAACTAAAACCTGAAGAAAGTAAAACTGGACCTGAAAATCTGGAAAACATTTAGTAACTGAAGCTAGATACATAGAGAGATATAAAGGTAGAACATAATCACAACAAAAGAAATGTAAAGAAAAGGAGAAAAGAAAGAACAATAATTGAATCTTAGTAAATCAACATCTCACATATCAACTAATCATCCAATAAATGCATGTCTCTTAACATATAATAATATATTACATAGTGTAATAGGCAGCAAGCATATCATCTTATACTAAGACCTCCTGCAATTAATAGTGTAACAGGCAATAGGGCTATGGTGCTATGCATAGCGCAGATTGGTTCGTACTATGATGGTGGTCATGATCGTGATGATATATAGTAATAATGATGATGATGATGATGATTATGATGCTTAATTTATCAGTAGAAATCTATTTTCTAGTAAATTAGGAAGAGTATGAAATGAAAGATCTAATTTATGCTTGAATGGAAGCAATAATTAATGATCTGAGACAAGCCTATATTTTCCCTTATTGCTTGCTTCCAAAGAAAGATTTTCAGAAGAAAAAAAAAAAAAAAAAAAAAAAAAACAGAATCTAGAATCCAACAAGAAAAATATATTATAAGTAGAGCAAAGTGAACATTTCAACAATTAAGGTTAACGAAGTACTGCCAAAAAAATTCATTGTTCCAATTTTTTAAAAATAATAATAATGAATTTCCTGTACAAAAGATGTTATGGAGGGAACGAGGGTCATGAATTTTTCAGAGAAATAGACAAGTCGACTCAAGAACTGATGATGGAGGTGTAGACACAGCTAACGCTGTTCTCCTTCTGAGAAGGGATGCGAATTGTAGCAGTACTGGTACCGAGCGCCTCTACAAATACTCACTGGCTTCACCTTACTTTATTTGACTTTGTTCTGTAATTTTATTTCATATTTGAAATCAAGTAAAATAAATATTGTACCAAGCGCTGATTGTAGTTTTTTTTTGTAATTTTTCTTTCCAATAGCATGTATCAGATCCCATTAGTAAAATCAATCATTAAATTAGGTCAAAAGAAAGGAAGAATTTTTGTCTCCAGATTAAGAATTTCAGTAGACCTTTTCAATTATCGGCAACAAAAGAGATTATTTTTACAAATGCATTATTGCTATGGCGTTAATAGTGTGCTGTCGATTATTGATTCAATTCCCATCGATATCGAGGTGCTAAACGGTTTTAATTACATCTTGGAGTGGATCAACTATGTAATTGTGTGGGAAAATATGAAAATTAAAGACTTTACTCGATTGGAGGTGATTCTACTCCGAGCTCCCATCTAGATCTATCTCTCTCCTCCGGTGCGGGTGTTTCTTCCTCTTCGTATTCCATCTTCTCTAAGTATTATCTCTAGATTTTTAGTTTGCTTGATGGGGAGAGTTTTAGCAGAGCAGCCACAGGAGAGGAGGCAGGAGACTATGTTTTAGCGCCAAAAAGATCGAAATTACGAAGGTAGAAGGGGAAGGGACTAATCTAATTATTAATTATATTGTTTATATTTTTTTTTGAAAACTTGGTAGCAGCTATTAAGATTTGTGAGGGGGAACCGAACTCTCGATCTTTGGATATAATAACTCTAGAACATTTTTTTAGCCAATTGTGCTACCTCTCCTTTCATATTGTTTATAATATTAAATTTAATTAATTTCAGATTTTGATTAATTGAATAAATGTGTGAGTTATTAAATTTTTAGATGGTAAATATGTAATTACATAAATTTGGATGGTAAATACGTAATTTCACCGTTTTTGAGTGGTATATATGAAATTCTCCCTTTTTTTTTAATTGTTGACTTTTGTAATAAACTAAATAAATAAGAGGACTAACTAAATTAATACAAGACAAACAACTAAATACACTACATATAAAAAACTAAATTACTTTAAAATGCAAACTAAATAATTCTATAATTATTAAAATTACACTATAAAAAGTCATTTTACAATAAAAAAAAACTAAATTACTCTACAATTACTTATTTATACTAAAAAAAATTAATACGGAAGTGAAATGACATTTCAGTTCGGAGATGTTTATGGATTTTTTGTGGTCATTGGTATGAGTGCCTGTGGAAAAGCGGACCGCAACAGCATTTTAGTTCTTATGATTTTTGTAAAAAAAAAAAAATCATGTTGGTTTCGTAATTTTTTTTAATTATGGTTTTTAAAAAAAAAATTCACAAAACTAATATTTAATGAGAGAGGATACTTCAAGGGAAACTATGTCAATTACGAGAAAAATATAACCAGGCAAAAGTGAGAGATGCAGTCGTTACAATTAACAAACAAATGAAAATGGATTAATTACGGAGGAGAAGCATTAGATAATGTTCATTGTTGACAAAAAAATTTTAACTCCTGAATATAAGGAAGGGTAGATTTGCCATTGTACATTTAATTAACTCGTATAATATGAATATAGTTAAAATTATCTTAATTTATAGGAAGTATCAAAGACAATAGAACGTTGACGGGGAAATATATAATTTTAGTATTTGGATGAGAAAGTATCTAAATGTCAATGTTTTGATGGATATGTACCCTATTTGACCTTGAACCAATGATTTATTACAAAAAATTACAAAGATCACAAAAGAAAAAAAGTAAAAAAATGCAATGAAAAATCGAAAAGGCATAATATAACAGTTTTTTTTATATATATATAAATTGTGAGCCTTCTACATTTTCTTAAGAGAAAGCCCCCTCGACCCACCCCCGCTTCCCAAAAAAAATAAATAAATAAATAAAAAGAAAGATAAGAACAATCTGACAATTGCATCAGAGCTGAAGCAATCCAAGAGATTGAGTTAATCTTATGACCAGAAAACATAAATAGATAGAGAGAAGCCCATATCCCAACCCTCTATCCAACGTCATCCCTTTATTAGGCACCATGACCAGGGCCCACAATAACCCACCAATCAGAAAGCCCAGAGTCTCATACAAACTGGGGTCCTTGGGTATAATCACTGGAGATGGATATCCAGCCCAGCAAGACAACACCATAGCGAGACCAAGACCCACCAACAGGTTAAAAACTGGCCCACCATAGCACCCAGATACTGCCACCTGGACCCCACCAGCACCCCCATTCACTGCAACTGCCACGTTGGCAATCAGATCTCCCAGGGAATTGCCCCATGCCAGAACGGTTAGTCCCAGAATTGAGGTGCTGATTTGCAAGATAACTCCAATTGAAATCAAAAGGGACACCAACTCTACAGCAATCATGTAGGTCCAGATAACACTCATGAGAAAACCACCTGCTAACCATGAAAAGAGAAACCTAGTAGGGGGTCTTTCTCTCTTGGTTTTAATCAAGGCAGTGATGCCAAATGCTAATCCAAGGGACCCACCAAACAGAAAGATTACTAAACTTTCTGTTGAATTTATGCCTTCTTCTCTTTTAGAATTCCAGAGGGTTGCTAGGAGAACTGGTGCCAGTGACACAGAAATAACAGCAAATGGCTTGGACCACCTCTCTTCACACACATCAGGTATTGTCAGTCTCCTTGGTAGATATAGAGGCAACTCTAAGATAAAAAGAACTTTTGAAGTATTTCCAATTAGGCAGTTACTTGGATGAGCTTTCTCTTTGCTACCGGGTAAAAGAGGGGCGCCCAATTCATCAAAAATTTCTGAATTTTCAGAAATTGAATTCTTAATTTCTGTTATAGGTGTAGTTAATTCATCAGTAATACCGATTTCGACATCTCTTTTCTTGCACGCATGGGTAATCGACACCAAGAGCACATAAACCAAGTAAAGAGATGCAAAAGCTATGGCACCAACTATGTTTATCTTGCCGATTGCTAAAATCAATATCATTATCAACAAGACAAAAATTAAGAAGCAAACATCCCTGATGAAGCTAAACCTGTCAATTGAAATCTCTCGTGAACCTACCAATATACTGATGATTCCTACAACCACCGATGAGACAAAGAAGACACCACCTAACACACTGTTGAGCCCGACCAATGTGGTCCCGTTTCCAAAGAAGGAAACAATTGTGGAGAATGCATCAGGCGCACCGTTGCCAAGAGATAGGAGTGTTACACCAGCAATGGTAGGGGACAGATGTAGGAGTCCCGATAAGGCCTCGAGATTGGAACAAAAATAGTGTGCTGCAGTGTTTCCTAGGAGATAAAACAGGATAAGCAACCATAGAATAAGTGCCATGTAACCAAGAACCGGTAATTTTCCAAAAGCACAGTAGAAGAGTTGGAGGTAGTTGATGTATCCGTCAGATCGGCACCCCGACTCAGAATTCAGGTAGTTGCACTTTTCTTCATAGCTGCTGAACTTGTGGAGTTCATCGCAATTGCTTGTGGAGCTGCCATACGAGCAAGTTGTTCTGCTATTGGAAATCCTTTTTGAGAATTCTGTATGGTTTAACTGAGAATTAGAAGAATCAAATTGTGTAGTAAGATACAAGACTGCTATGATTAGAAATGAAACACTTAGGATGATCTTGAGTGGCTTTGTTATGCTTGTGGTGGCGAGAGAACTTGCCATGGGACTAAAAGGTTTTTCTATCAAATTTGAATTTCAAGAGAATTCAATAGAGGATCGAGGAGAAAGTTGAAATTCTTGATAAAGGTGTGAAAAGGAAGCTCCCATCAAGTTGGGTGCCTTGCACTTTTATGATCTTGGAATGGATTCATTATGCTATCTCCAAGAAAAGCTAGCTGGAGACTTTGGTATACATCACTTGTCGCTATCAAGTATCAAAGTTACCAATTAAGTTGAATAAACTATCAGTAAACTTGTAAAACATTTTGTCCGAAAAAAGAAATAAACCATACACAAGTACATGGTTTGGGGTATTTTCTGATTTATTAACATTAGAAGTACATGGCTGCAGAAGTCAAAAACTTGTAAACATAAATTTTTCCTCCACAGGATAAATATTTATCTTCCTAATTTTATGTAGTATATATGCTTTTACTTTTAAAGGAAGTGCCTGTCACTATGCTAACTACTAAACCTAACGACAGATTTCCGTGAGGGGACCCCCCTTTGAAGTAAGAATTTTCCAAGTAATTGATCAGCTATTTTGTGGTTTTCCAATGATCATGGACTAAAAATAGTACATTCAGTAAATATAGAAAATGATTTGTCATTTATGTAACTTTGATTACCAAGCCGCTATATTAATTCAAATCAATAGAAACCACAAATTATGTCAGTCTGTAGGAATATGAGAATAATGTTTTGCCTTAACTAATTTAACATTCTCAAAGGTTATGAGAGATTGCCCACACGGCACTTTTTTCCATATTAAAGGTGTTCTCACCTAATTGCATTGCTTATTTAATAGAAAGGACCACTATAATTTTTAACAAAATAGTTATAATCACGCGCTCCTTTACCAAACAAGAGCCTTAATATTTGCACAGGGAATACAGAGAAAATCACGTTTAATGAAAAAAACATACGATTCATTAAAATAACGAGACATGAATAAATGATAGGTTGCAATAATTGAAAGATAGTACACAATACAAACTAAAAGCAAGGGGAAAGACAGGCCAACTCCTAGATAAGTCCAAACAACTCATGAGTGGTCACAGGCATGGACAGATGGATGGAGATATGATGTATCCTCTTAACAATGCATCTATTCTAAATTTATTACTGGTACCAGTTTGTCTCGTAGCAGGGGAGGTGTTACCACATATCAATTAGTCCAGTGCAGTTCAATCTGTGGTGCATCGTTCCATTTTTCATGCACTATATTTCAGCTCTATCACTATGATTTGCAACATAAGGAATTCGAGTTTGTACGAGTATGAATTATCTAGCAAAGTTGATATCTAGATCAGGGCATAGAGAATATCCAATTGTTGAAAGTGTACTAACAACAGAAATAGCTTTTAATAAAATGGAAAAACAGAAGAAAAAAAAGAAAAGGAAAACAGAAAGAAGAAAAACAGTTAAAAAGAGATGAGCCCCACTAACTCCCCATACAACTATCTATTTATAAGATCAGCCATATATACACACAGATACAAAGCTCTGATCTTAGCTAATATCAGAACAGTGGCCAGAAAAGAAATGCTAGCAAAATCAATCAAAATCACCATTATCAACGCAAGGTGATGATATTATGCCTCGATCTATTACGCCCCTTCTTGCGTCCTTTCTTGGGAGGCTCCTCTATAATCAGAAATGACAAAAGAAATATACATATGTTACAATTAATTCCGTAGTAAAACAATCAACATAAACTAGCTCACAGAGCCAATAAGAAAAGGCTCACCACTATCTGACACATTACCAAGTTTGCCGATTGCTTCCATGAGGGCTTTCTCCTGATCCTAAATCCAGTCAGAACACATAAATATGCATGCATGCACAATATTTGGATAAATGAAGAACAGTTTAAATTAACAAAAAATGGAAGGCAAAAGGCTCTGAGGAATATACTTTAAGTAGTTGCCTTGCCTTTTCTACAACAACTGAATCAGAATTGCCATTGCTACAGGCTTCCTTAATCTGCATTAGGACCCAAATCAAGGCAGTAATAGTGTTTCTCATGTTAGTAACTTGCACATAGCATAGACTTATTTGCAAATGGCATACCTGTCGAATAAGCATGTCGGTTGGTCGGATGTGGATAGCATCAGAAATACGTTTCTTAGAAAGAGGTTGCTGACTTATTGATTGGGACGCTCTTGGTACTGGTTTTGTTGTACGGGTAGGGGCGGGGGCGGAGGCATTGTATCTAATTTGCTCAAAAACTGATGCTACTGGGGCAGGGGGAACATGCATGCAAGGTTGTGCAGAGAATAGACCACCGGTGCCACGTACTTTATCAACCTTTTTATTTTTCTGTAAAACAAATTACATTTTTTATTACTAAAGAGACAAACCATGGATAGACTGAATTTACTAATTTTCTCTTGATGAAAGTCAAGATTACATAGTACATATAAGCCAGACATATAGCCCATTGGGCCCAAATAGCAATTTGGATCATAACATAACACAAATTTACACAAGTCAGGTCAAAGAAAAGATGTCCAAAATGATGAAATGAATTTCAACTTACGAGTAAACTAGGAGCTGATTTAATGGCAAGCTGAGCTTGAGCAGGAGGAGATATGCAATCAGGGATAGGCGCTAGTGCAGAGTGGGGTGCCGCTTTTAGCTTCTTCTTTTTGGGGCCCACATGGATCACATCATAGTTCCTATGATCAGCATCCTGTACAACTTGAGACTCTGACTGTTTTCTGCTTCCCCTGAATTTACATGCAACCTTGTAATTCCCATGTAATTTGTGAATTTAGATGTTCTCTTTCATACCTTAGAAGCTTGATCGCCTTATCAGAGCTTATGAGTGCAAGAATGTGTCTATGTTCAACATCAGAAACACTCAGTTCTTTCCTTAGCTCTGTAATAAGCTCCTCTTTCCCCTGCCATAAAAAGAATGTTTATTTCAGACAATTAAAAATGCATGTTGTGCATGAATGTGGCAATGTGATGATTAACCAAAAGAAAATTGAAAATTCAAGCAAGGTAATATTGAGTAGTATTGAGTAATGTAGAGTGCTCGTATGTGTACCCAAGAAAGAGCATTGGATTGGGCACAAAAGGCTCTTAAAACGGCAGTGTAGGCACTCTTTTCCAAGGTATGTAGTTGGGATTCATATTCACCATCATTTAGTGAGATATTACTGGCCGGTTCCGAATATAAAACCAACCCCGAAGCCTGAAACATGGCATGATCTGCACCCTCCACATACGTCCCTAAGAGTACATAGTATAAAACCAGTTAAGATTAAGCATTGGTAGCACTATATACAATTGCAAAGTATATATTTCACCTATGGTGTTTTTAAGCAGAATTTGCCATTCACAGCACCGAAACAGTACTAAACCACACCTCAATGCAACCTATGTTCACAATTAAATAAAATAAATTATTGTGCTATAAAAATGAAATAAGTAAGGCACATTTCAGGTCAGATGTCGGAGTATCCACAATAACATGGTGCGTAAATAAATAGCAAATCACTTAACTATTTTCCCTAATCCAAAACCAACTATTATTTCCACATTCCCACTAAAACAAGATGAACATATTGCAACATAAAAATCAATAGATGAGAAGAGCACACTCTTCAAGAAATCACTTCTTGACATCTGAATGAAAATGCTAAGCTATAACCATAAGCAAAACAAATCACAAAAAAAAAAAAAAACAATAACTAACAAGAAAAACAGAATAAAAGAGCAAGAGATTTAAAGAGAGAAATAGCATTGACAACTCAAGCTAAGCGAATTATGCAAGAGGTGAGAAAAAGAGATACCCCCAAAATCTTCACTAAGAAACTCCATGAGGGGGCAATGGTGATGCCACCTGTCCTAAAACCCTAGTACGGACAAATAAGCTATCTCATCAGCTGTTTGGATGGGAATAGTGACAAAAAGTGGCAAAATCAAAAGCTTGTTGAAGGTAAAAGGTGATTTCAGTGTGACGAAACTTTGTCTGTTGGGGTATACCGCAGCAGTGCGTTAAATAGTGGGGTGATGACAAAATTACCGAAAGCGGAAATGACGTCTAAGATACGAGCCAATTACATTGAGTCACGTGAAAAGATGGCGTTTTTGAAATGTATCGCGAGTTAGTGTACCGTATTCTTTAAGAAGTGGAATCGCCGTGCCTTGGATCTTGAATGCCGTGACTTGAGGCCCAAAATAAAATATGGGCCTAGAAAAACTTTAATGGATAGCAATTATTATTTTGGTTTATAACTGCAATTCAATAAAGAGTTTAATTTTGCTTTTTAGGAAAATCATATGCATGAGGCCACGAGGGTAACTTTGGAAAGGGAAAACAGATTGTTCAAGCTGGAATGCTGGATAGGCAAAACATGAAAAATACAAAATATATGCAAGTGGATCTCTTTGGGCCAGGTGCAACATATTTGCAATCAACTCTTTTGGAAGAAAATAATCTATTGGAGTTTGTATTTTTTATTTTTTTTTACTAGTTGTGGTACATGGAATTTCAAATTATCAGATATATAAAAACCTCGTTGCCGTTTGAAACAAATTTTAATAATGGAAATTTCTGTAGCAACCAATTTTGCTCAGAATTATAATATTGAATCTTTATAGATGTATTTATTTTAATAATTATATAATTAAATTCCTGATGAGAATATTAATTTGGATAGGTCTATTATAAGTCTTCTTGGTCTGGTCATTACTCTTCATGTTATTTAGCATATTATATTAGATTGTATATATACATGTTAGGTGACATGGGTCCTTAATTGTCCAACGGATGCAGCAGCAGGTTAGGCTAATAATTTAATATATGTAAAGGATTGTTACTTACATATGTTAATTTGATTTTATCATGGACCGTAACTACTAGAAATTTAGTTTCGTTATTTTTTTTATATGCATTTGTAACACATGGCAAATTTTATACTTTATACATTTGTTGTTAAGTCAATTTAATAATTTTCAATAGCATGACATAAAAGTAGTAATTACTTAATACTTTAGAGAAGTAATCACTTCCTAATAATATGCTAGTAACTTATATTGACAAAATAAAAATGGATTTAACATTTCTCTAAAGACTTGTATTTTCCTAATTATACTAGTTTACTTAATTTAATTAGATCCTATAGAAGAAAATGATTCTAATATTAGATATTTAATTAAGTAAATATATATATATATATACAGAGAGAGACTAATATGTTTTCGGTAGCATATGGGTCGAAGTGCTACCGGTTCAAATTTGAAATTTCAAAATTCAAAAAGTCAATATGAACCGTTCATCTTGTTCTCCATATTAATATGTGCTTGGAGACCAAATTTTATATTTTTCTGAATTATTTTACTACTTATTAAGCCACTTTGAAAATTGTTGATCCAACGGTGGTTTCTAATTTTATTGTTTTGTTAAGCCACCGTTGAATAAGGAATTTTCAAGGTGGCTTAATAAATAGTAAAAAAATTTAGAAAAATATAAAATTTGGTCTTCAAGCACATATTAATATGGAGAATAAGATGAACGGTTCAGATCGATTTTTTGGATTTTTAAATTTTAAATTTGAACCGGTAACACTTCGGCCCATATGTTACCGAAAGCGGATTCAAATCAGCTAAAATCTAAATGCATGAACAGTACCCCTGAAATTCCTGGAATTCCGAATCCAGCCGTCTGATGCACACAAAAGCGTATGCACAAAGTTTCAGTACAATAAGATGTACTTTTTAAACCTTTAACACACGTTTGAGTTAAATTGTAAGTGCACAATTATATCAAAGTAGTATTTGAGGTGTCGAACCACAGAGAGTATGATAAAAACTTAGCTTAAATTTTAGTAATAAATTTCAGAAAATAAAATAAAGTAAAGTGCAATAAAAGTAAATTGGAGGGGGGGGGATGTTCTAACAATTCCTAAATTTGGGTTCAATACCCGAATAGAGAGTTTGAAACAATAATTGTAAATAAAAGTAAAAGAAAGGAATCGATTTGCTTTCAAGATTTAGAGATCTCGGGGTCTTTGGTCTACAATTCCTTGCTAACTCTATTTACTCAGTATTTGTTTGAATTCATGTATGATTTGACGAGGTTTCTAACCTAATATGTTATTAAGAGTTACTTTCGTAAATTAATAACGTGCCTAGGTAACTTGAACTTCTCGATTAAGTCTCCCACCCTAGCTACCTAGACCTATAAGCTCTTGTTAGTCTCTCATCTCCTCAAATATTGGTACTTCGCAACTAAGTCCATCATACCAATACCCGATTCGAATTGAGATGTCCTAATTAGGGTTTGACTTCACGGTTAGGTTCTTCACCAAGTCCCTAATCTTAATTTCTATAGTTCCAGCTTAGATTAATTTGGTTACAATCTTAATCTAAACCTAGGGTATTTGCATTCATAATTTGGTACTATCCTATTGATCACAGTCAATTTTGGGTTCTTTCGAATCCAAAATGGGATACTACAATTCAAGTACTAACTATGTAATTAATACAAATGATTAAATCACAAAAATTAACAATCAAATCTCATAAAACAATCATAATAGAAATAAATAACCGAATAAAATAGAATTAAACAAGTTCATGCATTGACTTAAATCCCTAGAGAGAGAACTACTCTCTCTTAGAGGGATCCATTACAAAAGTTGACAAAAGTAAGAAGAAATGAAATAAAGAAATGATTACACCCTTTATTTGATCAAAGCCCTCAATTTTGCCGACTTCTTGCTCAGGAAACCCTATTCTTCTTGCTTGAAAGCTTTCCTTACTTTAGAATTTATCGCTAATTATTGTACGTGTGGAGGGAGAATGAATGGGAAGAGATGGAGAGATGAGAATGGATGGATGTAGAATGAACCCCCTTCTTTTATAGCTAAGGAACATGCCCAATTAAGAGCATAGAAAGTAGAGTTAATGGGTACTATATTTGGATTGTTTCGCATGATGCCTTGTCCACATTTGGCTGTCAAAACGCATCTATGAAGTGCCAAAATTAGAAACCATGTTGAAACTGTGTAAATTTGGCTTTCTGCAAGTCCAGTGCGAATGCTCCAAGCCGCACTGCGTATGGTCTCATCTACACTGGGAAAATTTTACTTTTTAGTTTCTCATGTTGTAGATCTTCTCGCTAGCTTTTCAAAAAGTGGTCACAAGTCTTAATCGGAGTTACGAGTCAAAAGTTATGGCCGTTTTAAGTTCAAACTTCATTTTTAGCTGACTGCTATAGTGCGTCCGCACTGGCATCCGCATTGCTACAGTATCATCCGCTAGTACAACAGTGCGTCCGCACCGCTACAGTACCATCCGCACTGCAGATGCATCGAGATCCGTGCGTCCGCATCGATATCCGTGCAGACACACTGTTTTGATGTATAGCTTATTATACTTTTTTAAAATTGGCGCGCGTCCAGAAATCCATCTAAGTACTTATTGCGGCCATATTGCAAACCGTGTGTCCGCAGTGGACATTTTTCTTCATTTCCTGCATGTTAAAACTAAGCAAACGCAGTAACTTGATCCTAGGTGTATTCTATTCACTTTATATTCAAAATACAAGATATTTGGTGTTATTTTGTGATAAAAATCAGATCGAATATGTATATAATTTAGGCCTATCACCGTCCAACTTTTTCTATGCATGCATCTCAGAACAACTGGTTTTCCTGTGCACGCATCTCGAAATAGTTCAACGATTGGATTTAGAATTCCAAAAATTTCAAAGTTACTATTATGCATATGAGATTTCAGCTGATCTGAATCCACGAAAGCATATTAGTCACACACACACTCTATATATATATATATATATATAGAGGTAGGCTAATATACAATCGATTGTTCCTGGGATCCCGTACAACCAAGTCATTTTTCGATTTTTAAAGTCCAAATGATCGATCCAAACTGTTCATCGTGTTCTCCATTTTAATATGTACTTGGAGACCAAATTTTACATTTTTTTTGAATTGTTTTACTATTTATTAAGCCACTTTGAAAATTGTTGATCCAACGGTAGCTTCTGGTTTTAAT
Source organism: Carex pumila (assembly GCA_033356055.1). Lineage (NCBI taxonomy): Eukaryota > Viridiplantae > Streptophyta > Magnoliopsida > Poales > Cyperaceae > Carex > Carex pumila. The sequence continues at coordinate 168,793 of JARJHM010000404.1, read as the reverse complement.
GTTTTGTTAAGCCACCGTTGGATCAGCGGTTTTCAAATTGGCTTAATAAATAGTAAAAAAATTCAAAAAAATGTAAAATTTGGTCTCCAAACAAATATTAATATGGAGAACAAGATGAACGGTTTGGATCAATCATTTGGACTTTAAAAATCAGAAAATGACTTGATTGTACGGGACCTCAAAAACAATCGATTGTATATTAGCCTATCTATATATATATATATATATATATATAGAGTGGGGTTAAAATGCACCCTTTTTTTTGTGCTCCTAACGTGCACCCTCTCTCGTATCTTCATTTTTAAAGTTCAAATTGTTGATTCGAATTTACCAACGTGTTCTACATATTAAAATGTGCTTGGAGACCAAATTTTACATTTTTTGGAAATTTTTTACTATTTTTTCAAAATTTTTGAAAATCATCACTGTGCTGAATTTTTTATTATTATTTAGTTTAATAAAAAATTCTGAAAAAATAGTAAAAAATTTCCAAAAAATGTAAAATTTGGTCTCCAAGCACATTTTAATATGTATAACACGTTGGTAAATTCGAATCAACAATTTGAACTTTAAAAATGAAGATACGAGGGAGGGTGCACGTTAGGAGCACAAAAAAGAGGGTGCATTTTAACCCCACTCATATATATATATATATATATATATATATATATTTACAATAACAAATTTTTATCTTAGCATATAAAACAAATTCATGTAAATATAAAATTAATTTTATAATGTAATTTTTCTTGCTATTTTACACACACAGCCAGTTGAGCTTTATATGCGAGCCAACTGGTGCGTTTTCGAAGCACTTAAGAGCAGCGGTTGCATCTATGTACTTATTAATTATTTATTTTTTTTGGTGTAAAGCCCGTAGACACATCTATGTGCTTATAAGTTATAACTCTCTCTAAAATGTCTAGAAATTTGGTTGCGTTATTTTTCTATGTATTTAGTTCTAACACATGGCAAATTATATATATATTTTTTTTATTGGTTAGTGACTTTAAATGTCTACTAACAATTTCATTAATAATAAAAAACGGACTTATAACGAGTTAAATGACCGTGCTCTCGGCTCCGGTTGGCTCCGGTTGGCTCCGCTTGGTTCTCTCTCTCTCTCTCATTTTTCTCTCCGTTTAAGAAAATAAAGACGAGAGAGAGGGGATGGTATCACTATATCGGAGGCGAAAGAGACGAAATAAAAAAGTGTAGAAGATTGAAAAAGAACAATGACGGCGGCTAAGATTTTTTTTTTCTCCTTTGTCGCTTGGGAGAAAAGAGCAAAAATTTGCTCTCATCTAAGTACTTTTAAAAAAGAATAAAATAATAACTACCCGGCAAAATTTATATTTTAATGTTTTATACATTTGTTGATAAGTCAATTTAATAATTTTCGATATCATGACATAAAAGTGGTACTTAAATGCTTTAGGAAATAATCCCTTCGTAATAATATGTTAACAACTTATATTGAAAAAGGAAAATGGATTTGATATTTTTCTAAAATTTGTCTAATAATAATAGTTTACTTAATTTAATTTGATTTAGTGAAAGAAAATGGATCTAATATTAGATACTTAATTCGGTAAATAATTTTACAATAACAAAACTTTTACTCTCGTAGATAAAACAAATTTTTGTAGATATAAAATTAGTTTTCCCATGTAATTTTTCTAGTTATTTTACACTCAAACATGACCAGACAAACTAAGCTTTATATGCAAGTAAATTGAACCAACAAACGTACATTTTTTACAACTGTTATAGCAGTCTAGAAATTCATATTTTTATACCTCCCGAAATTTTTATTTATATCATAATAAAAATAATTAAACCAAAACAACTCAAATTACAAGGAATTTAAATTTTACCCAAGCTGTCAAATTTACCGGTTTCAAAGACTAGTTGCAGCCAATTAACCATACGATTCCAGTCTAGGGACCTCCAAATAGAATAATGCTCCCCCCCCCCCCCCCCCCCCCCCCCACCCACACACACACACACTTCTCTGTTCTGTTCTGTTTTGTTTTTACATTAATTTTATTAATTACATAAACCAAAAAACAAAAAAAATCTCATTATCTCTGCCAGGCAAATTAGTTAATAATGAAAGACAAATCTTTTTTTTTTTTTTACCTTGTTATCTGTGATCAGCTCAAATTTTGAGAATTCAATCTCTACACCTTTTTTGTATATAAAGAAAAGAAAAAAAGGAGCCATTATGGGCAAGAAAAGGCTTTATGCACCGGAAGAGTAGGTATCGAAGTGAGTAGTGATAGGACTAAATTATAAACATATTCGATCTGATTTTTATCACAAAATAATACCAAATAACTTGTATTTTGAATATAAAGTGAATAGAATACACCTCGGATCAAGTTACTACGTTTACTTGATTTTAACTTACAGGAAACGAAGAAAAATAAAAAATAAACGAATAAAAACCAAAGAAAAATGTCCACTGCGGACACACAGTTTGCGATATAGCCGCAATAAGTACTTAGATGGATTTCTGGACGCACGCCAATATTAAAAAGGTATAATAAACTATACATCAAAATCCGTGCGGACGCACGGATATCGATGCAGCCGCACTCTGGTCACATAGGAAAAGTACGAGCCCAGTGCGGATGGTACTGTAGCAGTGCGGACGCACTGTAGCAATGTAGAAGATGTTACTGTAGCGGTGCGGGTGGCCCGGCCGCACTGTGGCAGAATGCATAACTGCAGCCTGAGCTTAAAATAGCCATAACTTTTGACTCGTAACTCCGATTAAGGTTTACGACCACTTTTTGGAAAGCCAGGAAGAAGATCTACAACATGAGAAATTAAAAAAGAAAATTTGGAGTCATTCGGACGCACTAAACTCGCAGACAGCCAAAATTACACGTTTTCAACACGGTTTCTATTTTTGGCGCACCAAGGACGCGTTTTTACAGCCGAATGTGGACAAGAAAATCCTGGAAAATAATCCAAATATAGCACCCACTAACTCCACTTCCTAGCCTCTAAATTGGATATGGTCTTTAGTTATAAAAGATGGGGTTCATTCTCCATTCAAGCTATCTCATCCCATCCATCATCCAATCTCATTCTCTCCACACAATATTTAGTGATAAATTCTAAAATAAGGAAAGCTTTCAAGCAAGGAGAAGAAGGAGATTCGAGCAAGAAGTCGGCAAGATCGAGGACTTTGATCAATAAAGGGTGTAATCATTTCTTTATTTTATTTCTTCTTACTTCTGCCAATTTTTGTAATGGATCTCTCCATGAGGGAGTAGATCTCTCTCTAGGGGTTTAGGTCAATGCATGAACTTGTTTAATTGTATCTTATTCGGTTATTTATTTTTGTTATGATTGTTTTACGGGATTTGATGTTAATTTCTGTGATTTATCATTTGTGTTAATTACATAATTAGTACTTGAAATCGCAGTAATCCCGCTTTGGTATCTCTTTGTCAAAGGATCCAAAGAAGTTAGGATGAGAGGAGAGTACCAAATTATGAATGCAAATACCTTAGGTTTGGATTAGGATCTAACCAATTTGTAATCTAAGCCGAAACTACAGAAATTAAAATTAGGAATTTGGTGAAGGACCTAACCGTGAATGCAAACTCTAATTAGGACATCTCAAATTGAATCGGGTATTGGTATGAAGGACTTAATTGTGAAGTATCAATATTTGAGGAGATGAGAGACTAACAAGAGCTTATGGTCTAGGTAGCTAGGGTGGGGGATTTAATCGAGAAGTTCGAGTTACCTAGGCACGTTATTAATTCACGAAAGTGACCCTTAATGACATATTAGGTTAGAAACCTCATTAAATCATACATGAACTTAAACAAATACCGAATAGATAGAGTTAGCAAGGGAATGTAGACCAAAGACCCACTGGATCTCTAAATCTTGAAAGCAAATCAATTCCTTTATTTTACTTTTATTCACAATTATTGTTTCAAACTCCTTTCTTTTGGGTATTGAACCCAACCTTAGGAATTGTTAGAACAAACCCCCCCAATTTATTTTTATTGCACTTTATTTTATTTTATTTTCTGAAATTTACTACTAAAGTTTAAACATAGTAATTAAACATTCTCCCTGTGGATTGATACCTCAAATACTATTTTGATAGAATTGTGCACTTGCAATTTAACTCAAACGTGTGTTAAAGGTTTAAAAAGTATATCTTATTATACTGAAACTTTGTGCATACGTTTTTGCGTGTATCAAGTAGTATAGAGAGTAGGTATTTCCGCCAGCATAGGTCAAGAAGATATGCATTCATCAAGTGAGTAAGAAGCAGATAAGGGAGATAGTATATTGCTCTGGTAGGAAAGAATAAGTTGATAACCGAGAGAATAAGCTGATAACCGAGCTTGGTATTTTATTTGGAAGTCTCTAAATTCGAGACGCCGAATAATTTGATGGTCTGAGTAAAATTTGAATTCCCATCAAACGAAGAAGTGATTAGTAGTTTACTTACATTTTTATTTTACAATTTTGTTCTCTCTTTCATTTAGATTTTTTTTTCTTTACCTTTTGTTTCTTTTAACAACTCAACACTCTTGAGTTGAATTGTGTTTATGTGTTCAGTTACAAGTCTCTTGTAACAATTTAATGAAAGAGACTTTGACCCCCTATTTTTATTCAAAAAACTCTCTGTACAATGTATAAAAGATCATTCTTTCTCAACTAACTACACAAATTTTTGTTTCCTCCAATATCTTAGCCGCACAACCTCCATAATTAAAATTTTATGATAGTTTTTATTAACTTCATATGACTGTTTTTTAAATAAAAGAACCCAAAAATTATGTTTTGAAGAATATTATTTACAATTGAGAAGCTATCAATATGGAGCTATTCTTATAAATTACTTGTAACTTTCGAACTTCAAATAGTGTATTTTTATAATCATAAGTTTGACATCTTACTTAAATTATCTCATGTCCAATTGATGAACTCAAACATAAAAGAGATGCATGATGAGTTTTCAGTGGTGCTTTTCTTATGATACATTTAGAACTTTTTAACAGAAATTATTGTAACCCATTTAGAATTTATACGGAGCTAATAATTTTTTTTAGTAATTTAGACAAATGTGCTATAAGATATCATCTAATTTCTTGTTATTGTATTCAAAATTCCTTTTGTTTCAGTTAGAAATATATTTGCAATACCAATAAATTAAGTGTGCAAGAAAAACAAGAAAACTAATTTTTTTTCTTGCACATTTTTCAATTATTAAAACACTACATATAAGACACATCAGTGGCGAACCCACATGTAATTAGAGTAGAACAATTGTCTTACTCTGAATTTTGAAAACAAACTTCTCAGTAAATACTATTGGGTATTTGCTCTACTCAGAAAATAACTTAACTCTACCCTGCAGAGTCCAAAATTTATTGTTGTGCCTATAATAAAAACTTTTGTTGTGCAACCCACAATAATATATGATTAACTAATGAATTTGAATTCAATTAGTTATTTAATCTAATTACTCTTGATCTTGGTCTAATTTTTTTTTATAAACCATAATTAAAAAAAAAAAATTTATGAAACCAACGTGATTACTTTTTTCCTTTTACAAAAATCATAAGGACCGAAATGTCATTTTAATCCTGAAATTTTTTTTTTGGACCGTAATGGCAATTCGGTCCCAGGTGTTTCTACAATTTTTCAACGTATTTTTTTCTCAACTGGGACCAAAATGACATCTTGATTCTTATGATTTTTGTAAAAAAAAAATCAAGTTGGTTCGATAAAATTTATTTTTTCATTTATGGTTTCTAAAAAAATTTTCTTATTCTATCATGAAAGAAATTCTAGATCCACTCTATGTTTGTCTTTAAGTGAACATGAAATTGAAAGAACCCCGAGTTGTCGCCTTTTGTTAAACTTGAACAATGAAATCAAATTCGTTTATCAGAGTGATTTGAAATCTCCATTATTTGCTACTTCAATGTCAGGCTTTCTCTTACACCATTATTTCTTTTAGAGAAAAAACATCAGTTGATTGTCATACACTCCCTCAAAATAGTTTCTGAGTGAGAACACAGTTATATTATACTAGGACCATTTTCGAAAACATTGAATTTTAAAATGAGATAATTTCTATCTAAATGGTTTTGCTTTGCATGTAGAAAATTTGAAAATTTGAAGATATATAAATATTATTTAAAAAAATATATAAAAATATGTATAGTGAAGAATAATATAATTAGTTACATGAGAATCTTTACATAATAATATAAATAGGTTGTATCACTTTAAAAGTTTCATAACATCTTAAGCACATCAAACACACTATTAAATGATCGAAAGATTCTCACTCTTTTATTTATCTTGATCGAAAGATTCACATATTATTATTATTATTATTATTATTATTATTATTATTATTATTATTATTATTATTATTATTATTATTATTATTTTCTCTTCATTTTTTGTGTGTTTGTTGTGCCTATGGTGTTATGTAATTTTTAAAAATAATTAATACATCTCTTTTGCATTACTCTGGAGAGATGCGTACACAACTAATTGTGTTTTTATCTATTATATACATAGTTTTAATATTTCAGTTTCTTTAATTTATTTTATTTGCTGAATGTAATTTTTTTCAGAAATATTATCGTATTCATTCATCTTAATTAAATATAAATAAGAAAAGAGAAGCTATTGAATGCTTAGCATTAATTAAATGTGACATACTGACATGACATGATTAAGAAGTTTAAAACTCAATTATTTTTATGAAGTATTAATTAATGTTCAATTGAATATTTTTAATTAAGAAATAAGAGAGACTGATAGTACTGAGTTTTTATTTTTATTTTTATTCGAGGTTGCTCTCAGTGTTATTTCCATGCTTAAAATGCCTTTACCAGTATCTTCAAGAAATCTGCAAAGAACGGCTGAGTTGACCAATAATGTCAGAGTCGAAGCATCATGAATTTTTTTGATAAACCATAATTAAGAAAATTATTTTTACTGATCCAGCATGATTGCTTTTTTTTTTTAAAAAACCAGAAGGACCGGAGAAGCCCTCCGGTCTCAGTTTTTTTCTTTCCTCAAGACCGGAGGAGCCATCCGGTCTCAATATATATATATATTTTTTTACTTTTTCCACTTTTTCCCGTGCGGCAATCTGTGTAGCATCTCTATTTTTTATGTATATATAATATATGTATATGTGTATGTATAATATATCTATATGTGTATGTGTATATATAAAAATGTATATATATGTATATATAATATAATATAATATATGTAGGCTGTGGCTAATTTTCTGCCGATGGTGCTACCGCCATTTTTTATTTTTGTGATGTCCAAACAACAAATCCAAACCGTTAGATGTTTAATCTATATTATAATCTACTTGGAGACCAAATTTTACATTTTTTGGAAATTTTTTTACTATTTATTAAGCTGGTTTGAAAACCGCTAATTTCAATGCTGCAAAAATTTACTGAAATCAGCGGTTTTCAAACCAGCTTAATAAATAGTAAACAAATTCCAAAAAATGTAAAATTTGGGCTCCAAGTAGATTATAATATAGATTAAACATCTAATGGTTTGAATTTGTTGTTTGGGCATCACAAAAATAAAAAATGGCAGCAGCACCTTCAGCTAAAGTGCTGTCGACAGCAAATTAGCCGGACCCAATATATGTATATAAGTATATAAGTATATATGTATATATGTATATATAATATATGTGTGTATATATCAAAATCGCTATATCCAGACTGTTGAATTTTGTACTCATCTTAAAAAATAGTAAAAAAATTTCGAAAAATATAAAATTTTATCTATATGCATATTTTAGCATAAATATTATGTTGAACGGTTCGGATCGACAATTTGAACTTTGAAAGCGAAGATATAAAATATGAGGTATGAAAAAGATGAGGCATTAAAACCCTACTCATTATACATATATTATACATACACATATACATACATTATATATACATAAAATAAGAGATGCTACACAGATAGCCGCACAGAAAAAAAAGTAAAAAAAAAAAAAAAAGGGACCGGAGCCTTAGTCCGGTCTTGAAAATTTTTGTTGGGATATATGCAGTGGGATCTTCTGTGACTTTTCTGTGGCTTCCGTTAAATTTTGAAAAAAAAATATTGAGACCGGATGGCTCCTCTGGTCTTGAGGAAAGGAAAAAACTGAGACCGGAAGGCTCCTCCGGTCCTTCTGGTTTTTGAAAAAAAAAAAAACAATCATGCTGGATTAGTAAAAATAATTTTCTTAATTATGATTTATCAAAAAATTTCAAGCATCATGCCCCGGACCCGGAGTCCGGAGATGTCTAGACATATTTATTCCATTACAATGATGACTGTGCTCCTTGGATCGATATAGAAGAAATATAGTACAATAAACACCAAAGAATGTTGTTTTGTCAGAATGAGACGTGTGAACTAGTTAGTGATAATGATCATAAAAGCACGTGAATTCCATCATTCCCAATTCCCCATTCATTATGTATTGCCTTGCCGTACTATATTATTGGCAGCGATCATATTGTCTTTTACACTGAAATTTCGAGAATTGCAATAATTGATCAAGAGGGACCCGCTAGACACCCAACTAGGAGTGAGTAAATTCCGAATTTTTTATTAATATTCAAATTTAATATTAAATTTCAAAAAATAACCGGATCAGTAACGTTTTTCGAAATTTACCCTTTCCGGAAATAGCCTCTCTTTCCGGAAATTTTTTTTCCGAAAACGGTAGCTACTTCCGGAAATTTTTTTTCCGAAAATAGTCTATTTCCGGAATAAATTTTTCCGGAAATAGAATTTTTTTTTTTTTAGGAAATTTTTTTTTCCGAAAATTTTTTTTATAGAAAATTTTTTTTTCATTTTTCAGTTTTTATTTATAATTTATTTATTTTTTGTATTTAAGTATTACAAATATTTAATATAGTTTTTTAAAAAATAGATAAAATACTATATAATTTGATTTATTCAAAAGACTGCTACAAATAATCCGGATCAACATTTTTCATGCCGGATTTTTTATAACCGTAAGAAAAATTAATATAATATAATATATGTATATGTATATGTATAGGTATATATAATATAATATATGTATATGTATATATAATATAATATATATGTTAAAATGTGCTTGCATATCAAATTTTATATTTTTTTTGAATTTTTTTACTACTTATTAAGTATTTAACAAAATCGCTATCTATATTCAGACCATTGAATTTTTGTACCCATCTTAATAAATAGTAAAAAAAATTAGAAAACTGTAAAATTTGATCTGCAAGCACATTTTAAAATATCCATCATGTTGAACAGTTTGGATCAACTGTTTGGACTTTGAAAACTTTGAAAATACCGATCGTTGAATGCCTACTGTTGAATGAAAACTTCAACTGAATTTTTGAGGCACTAAACAAGGGTTCCAATACCTCATAATTTTTATACCTCATCATACCTCATATTTTATATCTTCATTTTCATATATATTATATTATATATACATATATATACATATATTATATGAGGAGGGATCAGATTACACCACTATTTTGGTGACATGGTGTGACAATGTCCATTTTTGAAATTTCAAAATCTAAATAGTCGATCCAAACCGTTCAATATGATGAATATATTAAGAGTAACTTGGAAATCAAATTTTACATTTTTCTGAATTTTTTTACTATTTATTAAGTATTTAACAAAATCGCTATATTCAGACCGTTGAATTTTTGAACCCCTCTAAATAAACCAAAAAAAAATTCAGAAAAATGTAAAATTTGATCTGTAAGCACATTTTAACATATCCATCAAGTTGAACGGTTTGGATCGACTGTTTGGACTTTGAAAATGGACGGTGTCATTCCATGTCACCAAAAAATGGTGTCATTTGATCCCTCCTCATATTATATTATATATACATATACATATATTATATTATATATACATATACATATATTATATTATATATACATATGCATATATTATATTATATTTTTTTTTTTACAGCTGTAAAAAATCCGACATGAAAAATGTTGATCCGGATTATTTGTAGCAGTCTTTCGAATAAATCAAATTATATAGTATTCTATCTATTTTTTAAAAAACTATATTAAATATTTGTAATACTTAAATACAAAAAATAAATAAATTATAAATAAAAACTGAAAAATGAAAAAAAAAATTCCTATAAAAAAACTTTTCGGAAAAAAAATTTCCTTAAAAAAAAAAAATTCTATTTCCGGAAAAATTTATTCCGAAAATAGGCTATTTCCGGAAAATTTTTTTCCGGAAGTAGCTACCGTTTCCCGAAAAAAAATTTCCGGAAAGGGTAGATTTCGAAAAACGTTACTGATCCGATTATTTTTTGAAATTTAATATTAAATTTGAATATTAATAAAAAATTCAGGAGTAAATTACTCATAATTTGTGAGCTGTTCATAACTTGCTTATTAAAAGTTAGCTTAAATTAGCTCATTTATCCGCTCATTTAAACTCGCTTATTTATCCGCTCATTTAAACTCACTCATTAACAACTCGCTCATTTACTTAATGAGCGAATATGAGCATGAACTCGCTCGTTAAGAATTTGCCACAGCTAATTCCTGTCACATTTAATTCTATATAATTATGTGTAACATCAACCTTGCCTCATTAAGATTGATAGATAGTGAGCATAGTTTCATATTTAATTATATGTAATGTAGTGAGCATAATGTAAAATTTAATCATGTGTAATATACTAATATTCATAGTTTTATATTCATTTCTTTTGTAAATCGACAGAACAAAAACCTCTGCCTAAAGCCCAAAACAAGTAATAGTCATAACAACTCGCTCATTTAAATGAATTATGATAATTTGTTGGATTTTGTTATGATGACTTTTAACAAATTTTGTTATGCGTGGGCACACTATATAATTTTGTTGTGAGTCATAAGTCATAACTTGTGAGTCACTCATTTATCCGCTCATTTACTTAATGAGCAAGCATGAGCATACCGTAACTCGCTCATGCTCGCTCATTAATCACCCCTACTCTCAACTCTTTTAACAGCATGCTCAAATCTGTATCTTCTCAGGTACCTGATTCAACACAATTGAAACGGACGGCCTAGATTTATTTTTAGTCAGTGCCTATTTGAGATGGGGCAAGGGCAGTATTATTTGTGCTTTGAGGTTCGTGCCAAGTTAAAAGGAGGATTCTGAACTGTCCGTTTCAATTGTACTCGGTCAAGTAACATTAGGGGATGTGAATTCAAGCAGGGAGGGGGGTGATGTTGGGTTTACGTAGGCTATAACGTGGATATTGCACAATTTTGATCTCAAATCACTAGTGAAATAAATTTATATGGTTTTGTAATTAATATATCGTAATTTTTGGTTACATTTTGATGCTGTATTGTGATTAAATTAAACTTTTACATGTCATTTAAAATAATGGAATGTAATTACAATATGTCGTGATCAGTTACATTTAATAACGTCTGTCACAGTTGATCATATTTAATCATGTTTAATTATTTTTGTTCGTGAACTAAATTTGTTTATTAAAAAAATTAGAGAAAATGTTGTATGTCGTATCGTGTCTTATTTATATGTCTTCAGGGGTGGAACCAAGGCTTAGGCCCTGGCCCCCCTTAGCCCAGAAAAATATACAGATGACACTGGGTGACTAGGTTCCACGATGGCACTCTGGCGATTGGGCTCCTAGCCCCCCTGATGGCACTCTGGCGACTGGGCTCCACGATGAGGTGACGAGGACACGCGATTGAGCGATCCGTCTCTAGTTAGGCCCCCCTATCGATCATTACTGGTTCTGCCACTGCATGTCGTGCTATTTTTTCTCAAAAAAAAATCATAATATGTAAAAAAAAAAAACATGACATGCAATACGTGAGTCACAATACAATCCTATTGTGACAGAACCATGTTGTCAGGGATAAAGCCACACTTTCGAACTACGGAGTTAAAAATATATGGAGGTCAATCATATAAAATTTTCGTATATAGAATGGAGGTAAATTTTACCGTAACGTGACATTTTACTCTAAATTACATACAAAATTATGTAAAAATACAAAAAAAAATTAAAATTAATGAGAGTCAATTGGCCTTGTTAGTTATTCTTACCTTCGCCCCTGCATGATGTGCTGTGTTGTTTAGATATCACTTAGATGCTTCTCATCTAAATTGATTCATTTTGATTGATTCTGTATGCAATAACATTGTCTAAGGGCTATTTTGTAAACTTGCTTAGTTTCTAATGAAACCAGTGACAATGTCACTTTTATTCGAAAAAATAATGTGCTCTAAGGGCTATTTTGTAAACTTAGTGGCCATGCCACTTTTATTCAAAAAAAAATGATGTGCTCTGTGTCGAGTGTCGACATGACATTTTTTCTTGTCTCTATTGAAATGGGATGGTTCAATTATATAAAGTTTTTTCCTTTCTAAAAAAATTAAATGAGTACAGTGTTTGATGTTGATAGGACGGTCAGTAAACCGTGACACACTTGTACCACCATTTGACGGAAGTTTGCAGTTACTTCTAATATTGTAATGGGTCCGATTTAAGTGGAACCATCCTCAGTCCTCATATTTCATACCTCGAGACTAATAAGTCTATATCGCTGATCTATGTAACTCTTCAACAATCTATGTTATTTAATTGGAGCGGAGCCCATCAAAGGAACACAAGACAAAAATGAGTTCATCTTTGATATTATAATACATTTTCGATATATCTTTTTTTTTGACAGTCCGATTTTTTAGTAATATAATTATTTTTAACATAGATCTTTTAGTTTGAATTTTAAGTTACGACTTCAATATTTAGCCTCTTCTAACTTCATTTTAATGTTTTTCTAAAATTTAAGTTGCCACTATTTCATATAATACATTTTGTTGGCATTTAAAATTTTTCATACAAAATTAGCTAGTCCATGACCCATGCTAACAAACATTACTTCCATGATAAAAATATATATTTTTTTTGTTTCTCTTTCTTCGTCAATCATGCCATATAGAGCTGATCGGACGAGAGTTTGGATTTTTGTTATAAATTATTATTAAATAATTTAGGAAATAGATTGATTGCGTGGGATTTTCAATGATCAAGAAGAAACCGATTTAGTGGCTCGGATTCAAAACTTTGAAGCCGAGTGCTCCGGATCCAAACGTTGGCCACATCAAATTCTATCTATCCATTTCATTTTCTCTGCTCCTCGCTCTTGGGAGTCTGCATCGTCTGCATTAACTCAAAAGTGCATATTTTGAGTTAATAGATATCAACCGTTTGATTGTAAACGAAGTTTATTCGGCTTATGTCTAAAACATAGGGGGTTTTCAATATTAGTGTGGATTTAATTTACATAAATTTTAAAGTTGATCGGATGGTCCAGATATATTAAAAGATTCTCTTTTGAGTGAATCCAGAGGATAAGAATTCCCCTCTTGGAGTGGAAAATATGATGCGCTAGACTGCTAGAGTCGACTCTAGGAGTGTTCATTGGTCCATAATTTGGTTTCAAAAATAAAACCGAACCGAACCAAATTAAAATTTTATTTCAGTTTATTCGGTTCAAACCGAAATATATTAAATTTTTTTTTATCTAAAGTAATTGATTTATAATGAACCGTATATTAAGAAATAAACCGGGGTATTAAGAAATAAAACAGGATATTAAGAAATATATCGAAGTATTTAAAGCTATTGAAGAAATAAATCGGGTACTAAGAAATAAACTGGAATAGTTCAGACCAAATTCATCATATATAAAAGTTCAGTTGACTTGATTATTTCAGTTTTAAAAATTTCCAAACCGAAGTTATAATTCGATTTTAAAAAGCAAACCTAACTGAAAACCATTAAATAAAAAAAATGAACTATTTGATCCAAACTAATTTTATTTGATTCAAAATTGACTAAATCGGATCCACTGAACACCCCTAATCGACTCAGCACGAAAAAGAGCAGCTGCAATACGGCACGGTATAACACACATATCATTACGTGCCATGACTATTCTTAATAAAAATGATACCGACACATCACGAAACATAACACAGAACACACGCACATCACATCTTTTTCAACACTTGTTCAGTATAAAATAATTAACATCAATTTTTGAAACATTAGTTCTTCATTTAAATTTTTTCTAAGATTCATTCTGCATTTTTTTTTAATTTTGTAATAAATAAGTTTAAATTACGAAAAATTTAGTTAAATATGTTCATATGTAACTAATGTGGCTAATGTAATTCATCACGTCATAAATTAGTTACGATGTGACTCATGATGTGATTCTTTATCTATCATGATCATCTCTTATTATTTTAATCACAATATAAACATAACTAGAGTATTAACAATACCCTTAACGGGTATACCCTACCCTACCCGCCCGTGTCCGTTGCCCGGGGTATCCGTGCCCGAGCCCGGGTATGGATCGGATACTCGGGTAGGGGAGTAAGGGCAAAAACCAGACCGGACCCGATTTTTTTTATCAATACCCGTACCCGACTAAACATGTACCCGACTACCCGAGTATCCGTACCCGTATATCCGACCACTGTTCATGCTATTTCAAAATTCAAAATTTGTATTTTTTTCCCCTCCAAAAAAATCAGAAAAAAACCAACAAAAAAACAAAAACAAAAAATATCAGAAACAAAAACAAAAAAAAAAAAAATACCCATACCCACCTTACCCGTCAAGGATACATGGGTAAGGGTATAGGACGAGTAGGATATAATTTTTGAAACCATACCCATACCCATATATCCTTGTACCCGTCCCGAATATACACGGGGGTATCCATACCCGCCCGAATATAAATACACTAAACATAACGCAATATGTTAAAAATTGACTTGACCAAGATACGTGCAATGCAATCAAAGTCACGGTATGGTACAATCTTTCCACTTTACCTTCTCTCATTCAAAACTGTTATTTTTTGGGATTCAAGGTGAAGAATTACTGTGCGGCTTTGTGTGTTGTTTGTATAAAAGAAGAAGAAATTTTTGAGTGGGACCACTGACTCGGTTCTAAAGTTTGAATTCAAATTACTAATTTGGCGCATTCTAGGTCATATAAAATCCCAGGTACTCATTTTTTTATATTATTTAATATATTTTTTTTAAATAATTTTTTTCTCTCACTCGTGTATTTTTTTTTTCAATGTAGAAAGTCAAATGGATTGAATTTTTAAATCTTTGATCAATTTCTTTAACTGGCTTCACTATTTTTTTTTCTTTAACATCCAGGCTATTTTCTACAATTAACTTCAACGATCCAAATTCCCAAAACATTATCTGGGATTGAGAATGTCTAGAGCGGCTATGGACACATCGTGTGTGATATGACACTTAGTTACTAAAATACTAATTTCTTCGGTGTTGTAAAAAACGTCCGTTTTTGATTAATTAGTCGATTAGCGGTGACCAAATTGTTATGGATTTTTCTGACTAATTGGCCGATTATTTCCGATTATGACCCATTATTTCCGACCATTCTCGATTAATTGCTTGACAGTATCTGTTCGTCCGACGATCGCATACTGTTATTTACAACACTGAATTCCTTAAATAAAATAATAATGATTATAGAATAATTAATACAAATAATCCTTTAAATTAGTTTACATAAAAAATGAGTATAATACATATTGGTCCCATTAATGTCAGTAGTTGACCACACAAGTTGTTGTTAGTAACTGTCACAGTGATCGGATCTAGATCTATTCTGAGGACATGCGGCTCAGGTGTGACGTCAGCTCCACCAACCCTCCCAATAAGCGCAAACGCCGCAGCTGATCCCTCGCATACACAGTCGTCGGTCCACAATGTGTCGGTCAAACCATATAAATTCCTTCTTTCCATCGTGCCAGCGAAGCCTGCTCCTTGCTGGCTCCTCCCCATATCTTCTCTCGCTTGACATGTATATGTGTATAGATCAGAATTGCATCTCGAGTCTTGGCTCCTGACTCTTCTCTCCTCTCTCTTTCCTTCTCGGTTCTCTCTTTCAAGAAAGGAAAGGAAAGCTTGGAAAGGAGCAGGAACAAGAAAAGAAAGGGGGTACGTACGTCCGGGCCCCTAAATTCAATTTATCCTTTGCTCTTAATGGTAATTGCTAATTAATATTCTCGATGTTATGCTTATCTTCTTCTTCATTTCTCTTTTCTTCTTCCTGATCAAGAACCAGATCCGCTCTTGAAATTCCCTTCCATTCTTCAAATTCGATTGAATTCGAGCCTTGAGCTACGCACGAAGAGCGCAAATGGGAAAAGGAGGGGGCTGCGCGCCAAGCAAGAAGCAGAAAGAGGGCGTGGTCACTGGAAACACCACTGCCGCACCTTCGGGGTCACGTGAGACCACAGTTACCTCTAAAGAGACTGTTGATGTTGCTGATTCGACTGTCGTGGTGGAAAAACCGTCCGATGGCAGTCTGAAGGTGTTTATTGTTTTCTACTCCATGTACGGTCATGTGGAGTCTCTCGCCAAGAGGATGAAGAAAGGTGTGGATGGGATCGACGGTGTGGAGGCTGTTTTGTACCGTGTTGCTGAGACACTTTCGCAGGAGGTGCTTGATAAAATGCACGCTCCTCCTAAGGATGAATCATACCCGGTAATGCTAGTTTTCATTTGTTAATTTATCCATTTAATGGTCATAGATCGCTCTTATTATTATTTGAATTCTTTTCTGTACCAAATGATCCTAAGTTTATATGAATCAGTGAAAAATTGAGTGAAACAGGCTCGCAAATTAGAATATGGTGTGTACTGGAAAATAATAACGTGAAGGATTTACATATTAGAGACTAAAATAAGCCCCCTTACAGTTACATACTTGTTATGAACGAAGTTACATGTATAGTTTTTGTGTTTACTGGTATCAGACCAGAATGATTATCCTTGATAAACTGGCACTACTATACATTTTTTTGTATTATTGTATAATGTTGCATATTTTCACTATAATTGAAAATTGAATGCGGCTTTACAACATGGAGTTTGACAGATTATAACAGCAGATGAGCTTGAGAAGGCAGATGGGGTACTCTTTGGTTTTCCTACAAGATATGGTACAATGGCAGCTCAAATGAAGGCTTTTTTTGATTCAACAGGTGGACTCTGGAAGGAGCAGAAGCTTGCTGGTAAGCCTGCTGGCTTTTTTGTCAGCACTGGTACGCAAGGAGGAGGTCAAGAGACCACTGCGTAAGTTCTTTTACTTCTTATTTCTTAAAAAACATATTTGTATGCTATTGGGATTTGAATGTTTACTAAGTTGAAAATTACTGATGCAGAATAGACTGTGCTTGTAAGTTGGGTAGGTGTAATTTTCGGGGGTAGTTGCTTCAGATTGGCCTTATATTAGATATCAGGATAATGACCCATTTAATTTAAAGAAGTCCTTATTTCAATGTGATGCAAGACTTTTTGGTGATAAGAAATGCCTTCAATGATTGATTAAGTGACCTGTCCACTATAAGCACTATAAGCAATTAAGCATTGATAGGGAAATAATAATGTAAAGCACAGACACAACATCCTGCCAATTTAGATGTACCATTAGAGATGATATTATTAAACATTATTTGGTTAAAAATAAAAACATGAAAAATTGTGCATTGAATTATTGGTTTTATTAAAGGGCACTTCTTTTTGTTTTTATCAAGGAAGTTGTTTGTTAATTATCCAATAAAATCATATTTATTTGTCCTGTGATGCCTTGCGAAACTATTTGGTAAAGATATATCAACATTACAACATTTAGGTGATACTTTATGACGCCTACGGGCTTTTCCCCTCAAAAAAAAAAAAAAGGTGATACTTTATGGAATAGTAACCCCCTGCATTTTCTTTTGTTTCAATAGTTCAATATAAGAAATTTCACAGGATTGCAGATTTAAAATATAAATAAAGATTGTTGCCTGGATATAAATTTATTTCTTCAAGGTGAAGAAAAGAAAAGGAATTCAGGAAATATTAATTGAGAATATTTAAAGACCCTTCTTTTTGATAATTCTGTCTTTGCTATGATACCCAAAATTATGGCTACTGTTGGTGCTGATCCTGCATGTACTCCAAAATTTTTAAATGTAGATGGACAGCAATCACCCAGCTGGCTCATCATGGTATGCTATTTGTACCAATTGGGTACACATTTGGGGCTGGTATGTTCAACATGGATGAGGTGAAAGGAGGCAGTCCCTATGGTGCCGGAGTTTACGCAGGAGACGGTTCCAGGCAAGCAAGTGAGACAGAGCTATCTCTTGCTGAGCATCAGGGAAAGTACATGGCCTCTATTGTCAAGCGCATGCTCTCTTCTTCTTAGACTTCTTTTAACCTCTGGAGATATCATAGTTTTTTTCTTTCTTCAATTTTGTGTGCATGTCCCTTCCTCTTCTAAATTCTTTTGCTTGTGAATTGTGACCCCTAAGCTTTCTTTTTACCTTTATAGTGATTTTGATGGTTTGTCTATTCTTGTCTGGCATCAGCTGCCTATGGTTTGTTCTATTTGTTTGTCAGTACGTCTCTGTGTCTAGTTTACTGTACATGATTAAAAGTACAATGGCTTGTAAGACAATAAACTCAGGCTCTTCGAGTAAATAATTCATTGTGTTCCGAAGATGCAATTTATCTGAAATAGGTGATTCGTATGATGATTTCATTCTTGAGATGCTTCATAACATTTTGGCTTTCTATTTTATTTACTTATTGTTTATTTTATGTGTGAATACTATATTGATTTAATTATGTTATCGATTGATGTCGGTTAAAAAAAATCTTTCCATACCATGTCTATGTAGAAGTGACTTCACGATCATTATTGTCAGTTATCAATCTTACTTTACTCTCAGGTAATTGGGACGTTGGCAAATTGCAGTGGAACAAGATACCTAATCACATGTACTTAGTAACGAGATACTTGATAATCTTTAATGTCGGTCCCATCTAATTATTATTTATTTTTTTTTTTTAAGTTTTGACAGTGGCTGTCAAATTACAAAAACATAACACAGTTCATGCAGAATTTCAGCCATTGTGCCCCCTCCTGGAGCACCTTCCAACCCAGCACCTCTGGCGGTACCGTTTACTCTCTAAAAAATATGTTGTTTCTCTGCCTCTGAATCCACCATACCACACATAGGAAGCGTGCCATCCAACTATGTGAACTGACTGTACTATCTCTAGCAAGCCGAGATACTTCCCATATATGTTGAACAGTTGGTACCGGTACCCTCCTCTGTACCACTCCTGATGCCAGCAGCCTAAAACCCAAGTTAGACTCTACAAACCACCAAACTCTCTTTGCATAACTGCACTGAAACAGTAAGTGGACCGCTGTTTCATCCGAATTAGTCGAGCACGTCACACATTGCCGCTCATTGTTCATTCTTCTTAGCACATCTCTTGTCAGTTACTTATGCTTCATAATCAGATACCCAAAAATCCCGACTGAAGGCGGTACTTTAGCAGTCCAGACATCGAAATTTCGCATAATTACTTCCCCACCTTCAGCCATGATTTTGTACACTGATTTTGATGAGTAAGTTCCTGTCGTACCCCAATTCCATCTGATTCTATCCTCCTCAGTAAAGGTTACAATGCAAGTGGGGGCCATCTCCGTCAGTACATGTTGAGCTTCTCTCAAGGAAAGCACCGGGTTATTGGGTATCGGATCCGATTGCCTCAGAATTGGTGTTCCGGCCCAGGAATCATACCAGAAGTTGATCCTGTTGCCATTACTGATTACCCAGGACGTGCACCAATGGAAGATGTGTTTAATTGTGGCTAGTGCTGTTCAAAAGAAGGAACCTTTCTTAATCCATGCAGCAGGACCCCCGTCTTCCGATGGTTTGGCATAAAGCTTCTGAAAAAAAATCGCCCAAAGAGAATCATCTCCTCCATGTAGTCGCCGCCACCATCTCAGAAGAAGTGCCTCATTTTGTAATTCGATGTTGGTAATTCCCATGCCACCCATCTAGGGCTGCTAATGAGTCGAGCTGGCTCGCGAATCAATGAGTTGAGCTGCTCAATATTTCATAATGAATCGGACTCAAAATAAAAAAATGCCCTAACTCGACTCGGCTCACTTTTGAAAGAAAAAAAACTCAGCTCGACTCGACTCATGTAAACACTTAGCTCAACTCGGCTCGACTCGCGAGCTCGCGAGTCGGCTCATATTACATGTTAAAAAATGACCATTTAATTATTTTAAAGAAATGATTGAAGTGGGATAGAGATATTCTTGTGACTTTAAATTACATGTTGAAAAACTTTGATTATTTTTTAAAAAAATGATATAAAGAAATTTGAAAAAATATCTTTTTTTTTAAATAATTTCAAAATGTTGGCTCATATTACATGTTGAAAACTTTGAAATTTGAAATATAAAAAATTTTGAAATCTGAAAAAATTTGAAATATGAAAAAATTTGAAATCTGAAAAATTTGAAATCTGAAAATTTTGAAATCTGAAAAATTTTAAAATCTGAAAAAATTTGAAATCTGAAAAAAATTTGAAATCTAAAAAATTTTAAAATCTGAAAAAAATTTGAAATCCGAAAATTTTGAAATCTGAAAAAATTTGAAATCTGAAAATTTTGAAATCTGAAAAAATTTGAAATCTGAAAATTTTGAAATCTGAAAAAATTTGAAATCTGAAAATTTTGAAATCTGAAAAAATTTGAAATCTGAAAATTTTGAAATCTGAAAAAATTTGAAATCTGAAAAAAATTTGAAGTCTGAAAAAAAATTTGAAATCTGAAAAAAATTTGAAATCCGAAAAATTTTGAAATCTCAAAAATTTGAAATCTGAAAAAATTTGAAATCTGAAATAATTTGAAATCTAAAAAATTTTGAAATATGAAAAAATTGAAATCAGAAAAAATTTGAAATCGGAAAAAATTTGAAATCTGAAAAATTTGAAATCTGAAAAAAATTTGAAGGTAGGCCTCATGATAAATGAAGATATATATATATTACAAATTTGAAAAAAAATTGTTTTTAAATGTAAATTCATTAAACATCAACATGAAAGTAAGCCTCATAGCAAATGAAGATATACATGTATTAAAAATATGAGCCGGCTCGTGAGCCGGCTCGCGAGTTCAAGAGCCGAGTCGAGCTTTTTCTTTTATGAACCGAGTCGAGTCGAGCTTTCTTTTTCATGAGCCGAGTCGAGCCAAGCTTTTTCTTTCAAAAATGAGCCGAGTTAAGAGCCGAATCATTAGGTTACAATTAACGAACCGAGTCGAGTTTGAGCTGAATCTTAATCATTAGCAGGCCTACACCCATCTTCTTCGGCATAATAACTACATTCCAACCTATTAGCGGCATTCCCTTATTACTGCCCGACCCATTAGTCCATCTCCATAGGAAATCTCTCCAGATCTTGTCAATCCGTTTTATAACCCAGCTAGGAAGCTTGAAACAGGACATGTAGTAAATTGGAATTGCTGAAAGGACTGATTGCATTAATTGGAGCCTCCCTTCCCTAGATACCAATTTTGTTTGCCAGCTCTGTAATCTAAGTTGCAACTTATCCAGTAACGGCATGAATGCTTGCTTATCGGGTTGCTTTATCATCAATGGCATGCCCAAGTACATTACAGGGAAGTTGGTTTTAGAACAGCCCGTTATCTTGAGGCATGTTTCGCGAGGAAGTCTTGTCTGAATGAAAAGATTAGGAAACGGTTTCTTTTATAAGCCAGGACTATTTTGTTCTAAATTAATAAGAAAAGTTGCACCAGTCAGTGGGTGGTCAACAGTCAACACTATCCGTTGAGTGCAAGCGGTGAATGACAAGGGGACCCCATAATTATTTCCTTCACAATGCAATCACAAAATAGTCTATGACAACCGGACCCCACATAAATATCATTTCAGGAAGCCAAAGCAGACAAAATACACAAGGTCAATTTATCTATCTATCCCAAGCCCAGAAGACATGAGGCCCCTGTGACTTCTCCAACCAAGGGAGAAACCATCCATGGCCTCTCTCCTCTCTGCTCATCTCTCCAATCCTAAACCCCTCCTCCCTCTACCACTCATTCGTGCTACCTCATACTCTATCTCCACCAATGCCACCGCTGTCCCTGCCCAATCCCCTACTTCCTCTCTCCAATCACTCGAAGAGACCTTTGGCCGCAAGGGCATCAAGTTCATAGAATCCAATGGCATCCCATCTGTCGAGTTATCTGTTAGGAATGGTAGTTCGGTAAATTTACGCTTATCCGATGCATTGATCACGTCTTACAAACCCAAGGTTTTCTGGAAAGATGATGGATGCAAGGAGGTGCTTCGTACTATCCGAGCAGTCGAGGATCCTAGCTCTGTGAAAGGAGGAATTGGTTTGATTTTAAACGATTTGTCAAAAACAACAAACAACAGTTCACCTTGGTATCCATCAGAGTGGGTTGTCAAAGACACTGACTCTGATTCCTTTGATGCAGTCCAGGTACTAGACACCTTTTTTGTTTTATTATTTCAGTTCAGGTATTTGTCATAACTGATTTTTCAATGAAAATATAGTATACTCAATTCCCGCTTTTTTTTTGTAAAATTATGCCAATAGGTGATTAGGTATGTGACCCATTTATAATCACGTATTCCAGTTTCCCGGTCCTTCGTCAATGTAGAAAAAAATAACAATTTAAGTAAAATAAACTTGTCAATTAATGAAGTTTTGATATAGTATGAGGAGTCTTGGTAGAATTTTAAGTGGAAAAAGAGAATATCATTTGCTCACAAATCTCAATTACCTGCAATTTTAGCAAATCCCTTATTTTTGAACCGTTATGTAGATCGAACTAGGCTGCACAAATGGAAACGGTACATTGGAGGTCACCTATGTCATCTCCCTTTACCCTCTGAGCTTAGCAACTGCTGTCATAGTGAACAACACCGGGCAGAAAACAATTGAACTGACAAGTGCCATTCTAAGTCACATCAAGATGGATAAACGGGATGGCACAGCCATAGACGGTCTGATAGGATGCTCCTATTGTGCACATCCCCCTCTCGACTCCAGTTTTGGCATTCTATCTCCAGTCGAGGCAATGAAACCGGATGACGAACCTTCTGGTTGGTTCGGTTCATCTAAACCAGATGCCCCGA
Source organism: Carex pumila (assembly GCA_033356055.1). Classification (NCBI taxonomy): domain Eukaryota; kingdom Viridiplantae; phylum Streptophyta; class Magnoliopsida; order Poales; family Cyperaceae; genus Carex; species Carex pumila. Next base: position 145,634 of record JARJHM010000404.1, on the reverse strand, counting down.
AGGCGGGTGTCTGGACTGTGGAGGACAACCAATATACTTTTTTGAAGAATAAACTGAGCAGGGTATATGCAGTTCCTCCCTCTGAGAGATCAAAGCGCATGCGTCGCACTCCACCCTCAAATTACACCACCATTGATAAGCACGTAAGTTTATCAGTAAATGAGACATATTGAAACATACCAAAGAAAAAAAAAGGAGATATAATGTTCGATTATTTGATTATCTTCCTTTGTAATGAATTCATACTTGAAGATGTCAAATTAAATTGGATTCTGCAGAAACCCTTGATTCTTGGACACTGATTTAATCCACAATTCAATTTATGCCAATCATTTATCAAAGCCAAATTGTAAGAAATTTACATAATTAATAAGGACTAAATGTTATTTTGCAGGGAAGCAAACTAAATTTCAGGATAATTAGAATGGGATTCGAGGACATATATTTGGGTAGCCCTGGCTCTTTCGCAAAAAGAAACGACGGCGAGGATTATTTTATCTGTACCGGCCCTGCCTCGATGATGGTACCTGTTGTTCTCAACCCTGAAGAAGAATGGAGAGCAGCTCAAGTTATTGAGCATGATAATTTGTAAACATGTACATTACAATTTAGTGTTCTATTATACTTTGAATCATACGTCACATTAATTGTTCATGCTTAAATGCCTCAAAAGAGAGACAAAAAAAAAGAAAAATTTTTTTTTTTTTTAAAACAATGCGCCACTATTATTTGTAGTTGCAAATAGGGTGATAAGTCATCAGTTTCCGTCTATTATCCATTGTGGATGTGTGGTCAAGGCTAGAGTTTTGTGAGGGTATCATGCGCGAATGTGCGTTTTAAGGAAGCACAACTATATAGCTCCAAAAACTATTCAGTGGATTTGTAGAAAGTATACAAGTAGTTTTTGAAAAATATAAATTAAACTTGCTATTGAACCTTTTTTTTTTTTTAAAGATTATACCTTATTCTTAAGTAGTGATTAAACAATGATTAAGTCATCAAATGTCAAATGTCACCTGTCGCTAAATTTTATTTACAAAATGTGTCTAGTCTTTGGGTTTTACTCCTATATAAGTTGCTAAAATCCCGACCTAGGAAGGAAAATATAGGAAAAATTAGTATGCAAGAAAGAAAAGAAAATTTATGTTCACCATAAGGTTATACTAGGGATGAGTCTCACTTTGCTTCAGCTGCAACGATTGAGATAAACATAATGAAAACAATATATATTATGTAACTATTAGTTTACATATGGAGTGAAAATGGTGCATCTTGGTAGATGCAACAGACTGAAAGAATTACATAAGCAAGCAGATAATCATGTCAAAAACTGTAAACAAAATTGGAAGTATCAGTTTACATTGAGAAAGACATAACACAAGTAAACATATACAAAAAATTATCCCATTTACAATTAATAAATATGTTCAACTGTTTCTATGGGTACTGTGTACTTGCTCTCTCTTTTCTCTTGCTTTATTGTTCTCACTAAAACCCAAACCAGGAACACTTGCTCTCTTCACCAGTTAGTCTGAAGCAGGACATCAAAATGAGGTGTCTCCAGGAACACTCAACAAAGTTTTGCTCCCTCTTTGACCAAAAATTCGCAAATGAGGTGATAGTCTGAAGCCACTTCACATTCTGTACATATCAAAATGCAAAAATGAGAAGAACATGTATATTGATTTATCTCTATATAATATGTATTAAAGATTAGAAGTGAAAAGATTTGTTTTAATTTGACACTACCTTCCATCTCAAAGTATGGTCACTTTGGCCGGCGACATAGGATGCAAGACCGGGGTCATAACTCTGCATCAGGTAACATATCAAGTCAAAAATAAATTGTAAAAATAATAAAATTTCAAAATCAAACTCAATTCTTAAAATAGCTTTACTCATCCATTTTTCCTAGGTCCAAATCCTCAAAAGTTTTTCAGTGTCAAATGAGACAGGACAAATCTCTAAAAAGTTTTGTGTCATTTTCAAATTTTTATTAGACTTCTGCAAACAGGAGCAGATCTATATAAAGACAAGGCTGGGCACATGCTCAAGTGCAAAAACTATAGTAGCTTTATAACCCTTAATTTCTTTGTATTTGATCTGAATAAATTGAGCATAAAACATAAAATGCCTTTGCTTTAGTTTAGAATGACCAAGGTAGAAATAAATTTGCTTGCAAATTTTGATAATAGCCCTTGGCAACCTTGCTTATTTTATTGTCTAGATGCACCGCATTCTACAAATAATCTTGAGAGTAATATGCAGAAGTTGAGAAAGAAAGAGTAAAGTATCATACCAGTTCTTAATATCAGAGCTCTCCTTATCTGTTGTGCCACTACATTCCTGTCATTATAACCTAATAAAAAAATTATTTACAATACATATGTTATGGCTATTCCCCAGATATCTCATCAGTGACAAAACTAAATTTAAAATATAGAAAGGAGAAAAAATATTATAGAGCTGACATAAAGCTGGAATAATCTATCCCAGGTGCAGTTGAGGCAACTCTTCCACACTTGATGTTTTTTTTTTTGAGGGAATCCACACTTGATGTGGCCCAAGATGACAGTGCCTGTGAAAGAATTTCATAAACAGCCATTTTAATGACCAAAATTAACGATTGCGCCAGAAATAGTTGTTTGAACTTTGTAATGAGCAACTTCCGATATTATATGACTTGGGGTTGCACAACTTGCACTTTTAGCGAGAATAGCTTGAAATTTAGCCTTAATTAAGGCATAATTGCGGATTACACTGGGCAAATATGAGGAAAAATTTATTTGGAGAAAGCAAGCAGTACCAACCATAACAGTACTAATTTCATTATGATGAGGACAAGTAACTTCTAAAGTAAAGGAAATTTTCACAGAATAAACAAAGTGGCAAGAAAAAAACATCTTTGGCAAGTGGTAAGATACTTATGCCTTGATATGCATAGGACATCCGATTCTATCATATGGATATGGAATTGCATAGTGGAATACACCTGCAGGTGTAACTCTTTGCCATGTTTTCTGTTATATCAAATAAACAAAAAGGAAACAAATTCATATAATACTAACCTAAAATCAACTATAATTTGGAGAAATAACACGTATTAACTATTAAGTCTTCAAATTATCTCAATATTATACCAGTTAGCTTAAGAATTTTTTTTTTTAAGTAAATAACGCTAATTAGGGTTTAGGGACTGTACTTATACCAAAATCAGAGTGAAGTTAGGGAGGATCGAGGGCGATTGTGACATGGTCTGATTGAGGCGGAGAGGGAGAAAAGGCGACCGGTCGCGAGCTACGCGGAGGCAGAGTGCTCGGATCGAACTCCCCTCAGTTGAAGAGCTTTACTGCGAGGTCCTCCCTTCATGTGGCGGCTCGGTTGGAGGCCGGTGGAACGGCGGAGACGGAGGCAGGGAGAGCTCGTCGTCGTGGAAATTTGCAGGAAAGGATAGAGGGGGAATGGGAGCAACTAGAAAAATCTGTCTCTGACAGGTGGGACGCATCATACTGAAAACTGTAGATTGTGATAAGTATTAGATAAAGACATTATTATCAACAGGTCAGGATGGCGGAGTGGTCTAACGCGCCAGACTCAAGTTCTGGTCCTCGTAAGAGGGCGTGGGTTCAAATCCCACTTCTGACAAACTTTTTTTTTCATCAATTTTTGTTTTTGTTTTCCTATGGGCCTTCGCTTATGCACCTGATGGATATTAGGCCTTTTCCATCTATTTTTGTTCTTGTTTTCTTATGGGCCTTGGCCGATGTACCTAAATAGCTGAAATGATGTTTTAATTGTTCTTGTTTTCAATAAACGGAATGAAAATGTTGTTAGCAGCATACTTTGTCCATATTTGACTTTATGGTTAGGTTGAAAATATACTTTTTCGATCTCTAGTTTTTTTTTCTTATTTTTTCAATTGTTTTATTCTGCTCTTCCACACAAAGTACAGCTCTTTGGTCAGGTTTAATCTCAACCTTCCAATATGGAGATTACAGAGACTGTTTACTTGTTGATTTCGAGTAATAAATCATTGGAGAGTACCCGAAAAGTTATCTTCGTGGGATGAATAAAATAGTCCAATTTTTCATTTTGAATAGCGTATTAATAAATGATATGGAAGTTCAAATCTCACCTCTCTCTTGTACCTATGAAGCTCCTTTTATATTTGTTTAATAATTATTGGAGTTTCATACTGGGCCATTCGCCTACTGCAAGAAAAAAAGAAAAAGAAGTTAACACAGCGCCTAGAATAAATACATGGCATTTATCCTCTCTTAAGGGAAATAAACTCCACCTAGAAGAAAAAGAAGAAAAGCAGATCAAAACTCTGAACGTAGAGGAAAGGCATTTGGGAGAGAGAGAAGGCGAACCGAACAATAGGTGAAAATGAGGAGAGGTTGCAAGAAGTGTAGTAATTGGGAAAACCATTTTTACTGGTCTCATATGGACCTGACAAAAATTTGTTTCTGCAAGAAGATGGATGCTTCTTCTTTCATGAATAAGATGGCAAGTATTTTGCAATTCTTTTCTTTTTCTTACTTCTCTAGATTTCATTTCGTAAGCTTGTATTTATTAATTTCTTGTAGTTAGTCGCTGCATTGGAACTAACTATGCATGGATGTGTTAAAATCAAATTAGTTACGCAAAATAGAAAGTATCTAAGACTGAAATCACATTGATTATTTCTCCTTTTGTATTCACAGGATCTCCCAAATGATTTTCATAGAAACTTCAAAGGCCGAATTGGAGAAACTGTGGAACTGAAAGGTCTGAGTGGTAATGTGTGGCAAGTTGGTGTTATCAAATCAACCCAAAAATTTACTTTTCAAACTGGATGGAAGAATTTTGTAATTGCTAATAACATAGAAGCAAATGACCTGTTAGTCTTTAAATACTGCGGTAACTCTTCGTTTCAAGTCCAAATTTTTTATCCCACTGGATGTGAAAGAACTTCCTCATTTTTCGCTCAGAGAGAGGATATACAGGCACAAGAATTGAGCGATAGCTCTGTAAAAATTATGGAAGGACCTGCCCATAATATGTATCAAGACAAGATAACTATTTCTGGTTCATCAAGCGATTCGGAATACAGTACTGATGATAGCACACCAGTAAGAATGCCAAGAGGATGAGCAAGTGAGTATTTTGAAATTATTTTTATTTATCATGTTAAGTAAAAAATAACTATACCAGGTTCTGCTACATTATCAAGGTGCTTCTCATCAGTTAAAAAGTTATAAATCTTAGTTTTTACCACATGCATCCAATCAATTCAAATGCACTTGTTGATTGTAGATTGAAATTGTGTAAATAATAATGATGATGATGATGATGATGATAAGAGCAAAACTAGGGTGTGATGTGCTCACCAAGAGGGATTAGTGAGAACACCTCCAAAAGACTATCAGATTAACTTCAAACTACTAATCTAAACAGTTGAAATTCAAGGACTTAGTGAGTGATATATGTATGTGTAAAATTTTTCAAGTTTTGTATTTTTTTAGCACATGATTAAGCAGTCAAAACAATGAACATTTTATAAATTAATTTTTAATTGTTTTATGTATTAATTTTTTATTATTTTTCTGACCGCTTGATCATGTACTAAATGAATTCAAAACCTTAAAAATTTTACATGCACATACATCACTCGCGAAATACGTGGATTTCAACAATTTGAATTCATAGGTCGAAGTCAATCTGATAGTTTTTTGGAGGTGCACATCACACCCTAGTTTTGCTCATGATGGAGCTGATAATAATAATAATATAGTAGTATGAACTTGTCCACAGTTCCAATACAGAATTTATTAAATACTCTCGCAAGCAAAACTGTACAGGTAAAGAAGCTGGTACTTCAAAAGACCCAAATGGTGGATGCATTTGCAAAGCACCAAACATTGAGCAAATTACTTTTGCACTCGAATCATCTCTGACACCTGAAGATAAAGAGAGGGCTGTGCAGTTGTCCAAGAGGACTCAACCAGGAAATAATTGCTTCGCAATTCTCATCAAACCCAGTATGATAATGGGAAGAAAACTTAGATTTGTGAGTTCATTATTTTTCATCTTATACTATTCTCAAATCTTGCATTTTTTGTTCCATTGTTTGTCGAAGGAAAAAACTTTTGAAGTAACCAAGTAATTCAAGAAAAAAACTGAGAGCAACAGAAAGAAAATGTCGTCGTCAATTATATTTCATGATAGTGAGATATAATGGCATGGTTAAAACAGAATGAAAGTTTCAAACTTGAGAGGGATAATTTAAAGTTCAATTGGGTCCTGTCTACTCGCTTTTTGTGACACAAAAATATATTTTAACCGACACAGAACAAAAGTTTCATGCGCCTATTTTGCTACTAATGTGTTTCCCTTTTATTTATAATCAGGCCATTCCCGTTAAATTCTCTAGGGAGCACCTTCCTCAACAGACAATAAAAGGTATCCTTCATTATAAGAAATGTACATGGCCCCTATCTATTACTTACGGACAAATATACGCAAGTGTCTCAGCAGGATGGAAGCAATTTGTGCAAGACAACCATGTGCAAGCAGGAGATCTTTGCTTGTTTGAACTCATAAAGAGTAACAAAATACTTTCTTTCAAAGTTCATATTTCAAGAAAATAGAAATTAATGGTGTCTTTTCTTCTTATTGTTGGCTTCAGTAGTAATCCTTTTTTTTTTCTTTCTGCATTCAGCCTAGAATTTTGGCTTAAAAAGTAACTAAATATGGCTTTGGAGATTCTATGATAAATGTATAATATTTAGCAGTCTTACTTGTGTGTTGCTGTGACTCCTGTGAGATGTAGTATTTAGTCTTGTTTTCTACTTGGCTTTCGTATGCTTGAGGGGATATATTATGTTGAATTTCAAAATTGTCAGCTGAAAACTATAGCACTGACACTTCCTCATAAGTTTGGAAAAAAAAAATGAAAACTTGAGAAACAAATAGATGATTGGTGCGGAGTGCTGATGAATATATAGGAAGAGTACGTACTACTATTAGTCGTGTAAATGAATTGTCGAAATTTTTATTTATAGCATAAAAAAAAAAATTAAACCAAATCACTCCGGTTTTAGGGGAATTCGAAAAACATCCAAATCGCATAGGCATTATGTGGCCTCAATTAATGGAGTCTGCACATGGTTTAAGCAGTCCCTTGGAGAGTCCGCATAGGCTTTCTGTGGCCTGATGAAATAATAAATTGTGTCCATATTTGTTTTTAATTTTCGTAAGAATATGAATAGTCTTCAATATATATACGGATGGGATATTAAACGAATACAAATCATTGTGGTCTGTGGATGCACATACTGATGAAATATATATAAATGAATACGGATATGAACCACATATTAAATATATACGGAGTGTATATATATTGAACAAATATGGATATGAATGTGAATATAGTTTGGATATTATAAAAATAAAATTGTCACATATTTTACAATAGATACATACATTATGTATGTACCAATCGTAATTAGATCTAAAATTCAGTGCCGACGCCAATAAAACATTATATATTAACGAAAAAATAATTACTAATTATCATTATCATTATTAGTCAAAATATACCAATAAATAATAAACTTTAATTAAAAAAAAAAAAGTAGATATAATTGAGTAATTAGATCTAAAATTAATTATATTTGTAATAAAATTTTATATTACACCTTAACAACAACAAAAGTTAATATCCCACTTCTGACAATTAAAATTTCCAACTATTTTTGTTTTTGTTTTGCTTTGGGCCTTGGCCCATGCAACTGATGAACCTAGTTATGTAAATAACTGAAATGATTTTTTAGTTTTCCTGTGTTTTTAAGAATTCATAATTCAATAAACGTGATGAAAATGATGTTAGCATTATACTTTGTCCTTATTTTGACTTTATGGTTAGGTTTAAAATAGACTGTTTCGATCTCTATTTTTTTTTCACCTGTTTTACTCCGATCCTGCACACAAGAATCCAGCTTTCCGTGAATTTGAAGAGGTAAGTTCGCGTCATTCTTTTTATTTCTTTGTTTCTCTTTATTTTTTTTAATATATTTTTCGAAGCAATTTTCTATAGCGATTAGTACAGCTCTTTGGTTAGGTTTAGTCTCAAGCTTCCAATATGGAGATCACAGATACATGTAATCAGGGCGGGAGCCACTCTCAAGTAATGAGGTCAATTAATTCTTATTTATTTTCATTTTTTTATTTTTATTTTTGTCTTATTTTGTATATAGTTAAGAGTAAACTGTGATGGCAAGATATATTTGATCCTCATTTGCGGTGAATTTTTTTTATACGCTTAACTCTTATTTGCATTTGATCTCCATAGTTTGAAAGTCTAACTCTGTACATGCATGTAATTTACTTGCTGATTTCAAGTAAAGATCATTAGAGAGTACCCGAAAAGTTGTCTCTGTAGAATGAATAAAGATAGTCCAATTTTTATTTAAATAGCGTATTAATAGAAGATTATTGGAAGTTGAAATCTCACCTTTCTCTTGTACCTGTGAAGCTCCTTTTACATTTGTTTACTACTCTTGAATTTAAAAAAATGTTATGAAATCTGTATATAGTTGGTTTTGCTCTGGATTTTGTCGATTCCTAGATGGATTTTGCCTACTGATGATTTGGACTTAGCTCTCGGTGAAATCAGAAGAGGCGCAACAAATTTGTCAAAGCTTTTCATCAATATGTTTTGAAAATAGAATGAAAGCGGAAGGAGTAAATGAGTGTAACTGTGAGACCTGAATGAAATTATTATTTTTATTTCATATGAATAAATGAAATTTTTTTACAAAGAAATATGTCGAACTTTGATACAAAGCATTAAATTATTTTCTGAGATTCATTTGTTTAAAAATGAGCTGAATTTCAAATGAAAGGTTAATGAACTTTGCTCAACATGATCTCATGTAGATGTACTATGTTTCAAATAGCAGTGTCAATGGCACTCTTTTATCCATTTACTCGATTCGTACTGTATTCAATAAGACGAGTATGAGTAAAAAAAAAATTTCCGTAAACTTATTGGATACAGATACGAGTAAAGATTTTTCTTGTTATCAAAACGGGTAAGGGTACAGGTAAAGCCTATTTCGTACCCGTTACCCGATTGGGTAATTATATAAAAAAATATATATTTTATATATCTTAATGAGCATTGAATTATTATCCATCTCCAATGGTCCAACTGGCAACTACTCTTGATCTTGGAAAATAAAATTTATTAAATTTCCTATCTTGAACGATTTACTATTTATATAATTATGTTAAACATAATTCATCATTAAAGCATTTGAACAATTGACCATCTTGCTTTTATTTGCATGTCTGTTTTTTTTTAATTAAAGAACAAAGATATTTGTGTTTTGATAAAAATAAAAAAACAATTTAGTTGGAATTAATTTTCATATTAGTAATGTGATTGTATATGTGACAAATAAATGTGTCATAGTATTTTATTTAATAAATAATAACAAAATTTATTATACAAGTATTAACCGTTATTTATCCGCTACCAGCCGTTTCGTCATCTGACAACTACAATGGATAAGGGCAGGGTATGGATAAGACAATTTGTAACGGGTAAGGATATAGTACGGATAAGAATAATTTGTGATGGGTACGGATATGAAAATGCTTTCATCCGACCCTTACTTTACCCGTTGACACCTCTAGTTTCAAAGTAAAATTTAATATTTTAATATTTTACATTATTCTCTAAAAAAATATATCACAGTAATTTTTATCCCAACATAATTTTTAAGAAATATTCGAATTTCTGATCTAATTCGGTTAATTCCTTCTGATTTTTTCAATTCTGATTTCATAATCAATTTATCAATTCTGATTCCTGTGAAAATTAATAATAATATTTTTAAAATTATTTTAATGATAAATTAATAAAAAAAAAATCGCCTACTGCAAGAAAACAGAAAAAAAAAGTTAGAAACGTCACCTTGGTATTAAAACTAGCAATTTAAAGCTTGCCTACCCTGAGACACCGGGTATGAATATGATACCTCTACAATTGAATAGTCTGTACGAAACTCCTGTACAAAGTTTATCTTTGTAACAACCATCACTGGTACACTTATTTCGCAAGGAACTCCCATAAATCATATTATCTATTAGGCCCGTTCGGCAGCAAGGAATAGGAATGGGTATGGTTTTTGAAAATTTTGAACTGAATTTTACTATTTATCGTGGGAATAAAAACTTCAGTATGAGCAAAAAAAAATTTCTCACGGTGAACAATAATCTGCCGAACGGACCCTAACATTTACCCTAAAGTAAGATAACAAGGCATTACAATTTGGTATATGCTTGTGTCTTAATCATAGAAGGAAAAAATGGAATCGGAATCAAAATCGGTCTTTTGACTGTAGAATTGGGATCGGGTGAATTAGTCAGAATTGGTTGAATCAGATTGGAAACTCGGATTTTTTCTTTATCAAAAGTTTGTTTTATACTAAAAAAATAATTTATCAATAATTTTTGTTTAAACAAATGATTATAATTAAATTATCCACTGATACAAATATAATACAAGCATTACTCCTCTTCAATAGCTGTTTAAACACTTATGTTATGTATTCTAGCAACAAAAGGTAGCATGGTTATGATAGTAGTTGGCTTAGTTGATATCAAGAGCTCCCTGGTTCGAGTCACATAAATATGTATTTGCAATGGACCAACATACATATGTATTTGAGCGTTTAACTTATGGAACAAAAATCAGAAAATATACATACTATATTATTCACAGCTATAAGCATTATCCCTGTTTTCTTGTATGAATCAATTTCTCTACATGTATTGTAGAGAAAGCTGATCAGGGGTATTATGTTTTCAGTGGATCAGTACATTCAATTCTACTTTCAAGGACGGTACTGAAGTCTGAAGGGGTGGTTGCTAATAAATGGGGTTTAAATGAAAGAGAGTGGGATAGAAAAAGAAGGTTAGAGAGAGGCTTTTGTAACCAAGGTTTCAAAAAAAAAAAAAAAAAAAAAAAACAGAGAGAAAGGTTTTTGAGAGAGAAAGAAAGAGAGACAGACGAACCATTGGTGGAAATGAAGAGAGGTTGCAAGAAGTGTAGTAAATGGGAAAAACATTTTTACTGGTCTCATATGGACCTGAAAAAAATTTGTTTCTGCAAGAAGATGGATGCTTCTACTTTCATGAATAAGATGGCAAGTATTTCGAAATTTTTTTTTTCCTTCTCTAGATTGCATTTCGTAAGCATGTATTTATTTAACCCGTTATAGTAGTTGCTGCATTGGAATTATGCATGTGTTTGAATCATATTAGTTATGCAAAATAAAAAGTATTTGAGACTGAGACTGCATCGTTTATTTCTCCTTTTGTATTCAGGATCTCCCAAATGATTTTCATAGAAACTTCAAAGGCCAAATTGGTGAAACTGTGGAACTGAAAGGTCCGAGTGGTAATGTGTGGCAAGTTGCTGTTATCAAATCACCTCAAAAATTCACTTTTCAAACTGGATGGAAGAGTTTTGTAATTGCTAATGACATAGAAGCAGATGACCTTTTAGTCTTCAAGTACATCGGCAATTTTTCATTTCAAGTCCAAATTTTTGATCCCACTGGATGTCAAAGAACAACTTCATTTTTTGCTAAGAGAGAGGAAATACAGGCACAAGAATCGAGCGATAGCTCCATAAAAATTATGGAAGGACCTGCCAATAATATGTACGAAGACAAGATAACTATTTCTGGTTCCTCAAGCAATTCGGAATACAGTACTGATAGCACACCAGTAAGAATGCCAAGAGGACGAGCAAGTGAGTTTTGTAAAATAATTTTATTTTAATTATGTTAAGAAAAAAGATAACTATATCAGGTTGTGCTACAATATCAAGATGCTCCTCATTAGTTAAGGTTTTTAATCTTAGTTCTTATCACATGCATCCAATCAATTGAAATGTAATTTGTTGATTTTAATATCAAAAATGTGTAATAATGATAATGATAATAATAGTAATAAAATAAATATTAATAATGTAGTCTTCCTACGGATACAAACAAAGTCACTTTTATTTGGTATATGAATTGAAGAACTACAAAAAATTTATTATACTCTCTTATTAAACACAACTGTACAGGTAAAGAAGCTGGTACTTCAAAAAACCCAAATGGTGGATGCAAGTTCAAAGCACCTAGCAATGAGAAAATTATTTTGGGACACCAACCGTCTCTGACACCTGCACTTAACAAGAGGATCGCGCAGTTGTCTGAGAAGATTCAACAAGGAAACAATTGCTTCGTGATTCTCGTGAAACCCAGTATGATTATGGGAGTATGCAGATGTGTGAGTTAATTATTTTTCACCTTATATTGGGCTCTGGGTTATGGTATTCGTTCAGGTTAATTGGGGCAATTTTATTTAGATCTCCATCTTTCATTTTTTTTCATTTTTTTTTCATTTTTCACTTCATTGTTTGTTGAAGAAGAAGAGAATGAACTTTTTTTTTCTGAAGGTTGAGAAAGAACTTAGATAAGGAAGAAATAATTAGAGAAAGAAACAGAGAGCAACAGAGAGAAAAGAAAAGTGCATTCCTCAATTCAATGATATTGAGATATTTAGAATGGCATGATTTAAAAACAGAATGAAAATTCCATGAGTTGAGAGGGATAATTAAAGATTTCTTAATTGATCTTGTAAACAGAGTATAGCTATTTTGCTACTAATGTGTTTCCCTTTAATTTACAATCAGGCCGTTCCTGCTAAATTCGCTAGGGAGCACCTTCCTCCACAAACCAAAAAAGTTATCCTTCATTGCAAGGAATGTACATGGCCCCTAACTATCCTTCACGAACGAATATCCACAAAATTCTCAACAGGATGGAAGCAATTTGTACAAGACAACAATGTGCAAGAAGAAGATCTTTTCTTGTTTGAACTCATCAAGAGCAACAAAATAGTTTCTTTTAAAGTTCATATTTCAAGAAAATAATAGAAATTAATGGTGTCATACTGCCATTTCTTCTTATTATTGTTGGCTTCAGTAGTAACTTTTTTCTTCTTTCTGCATCAGCCTAGATTTTGCTTTTACTGGTAACTCAATATATAATATTAATAAGATAGCAATGGACATCTCCATTCATACGAATATTGGAGCAATCTTCATTTCAGATTTTGTTTGATTTCGTTTCTATAGATTATTTCCAATTTTATTGAGACAGCTATATTTCTATTTTAATCTCTGTACAAGCTGTGGCCTATATTAAGGCGTGTAACAATCATCTTTGCAATTCAATAAAAATTAGAGAATGAAAACCTAAATACAATATTAGATAGTTTCCACTTTTATGGTATCAGAGCAATATGACAAACGTCCCTGAAAATTCCCCTGTGGCACCACAGCCGCCGGCTGCCATGGCAGCCCCAATTGTTCCACTCAATTACCCTATCTCTACTAAACTTAACCAAACTAATTATCTCACCTGGAAATCTCAAATTCAGCCTATCATCCATGGGTTCAATCTTACCCGATTTCTAGATAAACCGCCACCTGATAAGACCATCCGTAACGATGCCGGTGTGATGATCGATAACCCCGACTTTCACCCTTGGGATCTGCAGGACCAGCTCCTCCTTGGCTGGATCCGATCCTCCTTGACAGAGTCAATCCAAGGCCAAGTCTCTTCATGTTCAACCACTGGCGAGCTTTGGGCTTCTCTCAAACAGACCTACTCGGCCACCTCACGAGCACGCCTTACCGATCTACGCCGTCAAATCCAGACCACCATCAAGGGTTCTTCATCCTGCACCGAATATCTTCAAACAATGCGCCGCCTCGCTGATGAACTCGCATTTATTGGGTTTCCCTACTCTGATGATGACCTTGTAATGGCTATTCTCAATGGACTCGGACCGGAATACGATTCATTTGTGATCTCTGTGACTACGGCCGGCCGACATGCTCCCTTCACCTTTGCTGATCTCCACAGCCATCTACTCAGTCATGAATCTAGAATTCAAGGTCAGGTTTCTCATAACAATGGTTCCCTTCCTTCCCCAAATAATCCTACTGCCTTTGCTGTTGCATCTAAACCTCATTACCAAAACAGATCCAATAACAACTATCAGACCAGATCCAATAATAGCTACCAAACCCGAAATAATAATCAAAACAGACCCAATAACCAATATCAGCCCAAACCCAATAACTCCCCTGGTTTTCAACCGAAACCTGTTTATCAAACCCCTCATAGTCAACCTCAATTTAATCAAAACCAACACCCCAGAACTTCAAACAACTCAAAGTCTCAAAACAACTCGAAGCCCCAGTGCCAAATTTGTACCAAATTTGGTCATATTGCTAAGGAATGTTATTGGAGATATGAAGCTGACCCTTCCTACCAAGGCCGGCCAACATCTAATTTCCAAGCATATGTTGCTAATCCCTCTTCTTCTGCCAATACCTCTGCTACTTGGGTGCTTGATTCAGGTGCTACCAACCATGTTACTAATGATCTAAACAACTTGTCTTCATTTTTCAATTATGAGGGTCAAGACACTCTTCAAATTGGTAATGGTATGGGATTGCCAATCTTACATATCGGTTCCTCTAAACTTTCAATCTCTTCTCATTCTATTTCTCTAAACAATATTCTACATGTTCCTAGTTTTTCTAGGAACCTCCTTAGCATTTCTCAACTCTTACATGATAATCCTCAACTAATCCTTGAATTTTCATCTTATTCTTGTTTTTTCAAGGACCACCTCACCAAGACTACAATTCTTCAAGTTCCATGTACTAATGGCCTCTTCTCCTTTTCTCCACCCCGCTCCATTTCACCACAAGCTCTTCTTGGTGTTCGTGCTTCGGCCGACACATGGCACGCTCGTTTTGGTCATCCTTCTTCATCCACAACTCTACATTTACTTCAAAATTTAAATTTACCTTGTCATTCTCATAAGTTGAGCACTTGCCATGACTGTTTATTGGCCAAGTCTCACAAATTACCTTTTCTTCCTTCTCTTTCTTCTACTTCTTCTCCTTTAGAACTTGTTCACTCGGATGTTTGGGGTCCTTCACCCATTACTTCATTTAATGGTTTTCGTTATTATGTTATTTTTGTGGATGATTTTACTCGCTATACTTGGATTTATTTTATGAAAAATAAAAGTGAGGTGTCTTATCTCTTCTCTCTTTTCAAGGCTCAAACCGAAAACTTGCTTTCAACAACTATTAAAACCCTTCGTACTGATGGCGGAACCGAATATCTCCCAATTACAAAACAATTTCCTCAAATTATACACCACACCACTTGTCCATATACACCCCAACAAAACGGACTTGCCGAACGAAAACATCGACACATTATAGAACTAACCTTAGCTATTATGTCTCATGCTTCCTTACCCTCAAAATTTTGGGATGAAATTTGTTCAAGTGTGGTATACCTTATTAATCGCCTTCCCTCTCCAACACATTCGGCTAAAATACCACATACCGAGCTCTTCCATTCCCAACCCGACTATTCCTTGTTACGAATTCTTGGTTGCCTATGCTTTCCTCACACCCGACCTTATAATTCACACAAACTCGAAAACCGAGCCCTCCCTTGTTTATTTCTTGGTTATGCCACTACACAAAAAGGATATAGATGTTTACATTTACCCTCCAACAGATTATACATATCTCGCCATGTGCAATTCGATGAAAATTGTTTTCCTTTTAGAAACCAAACCTCTGATGGAAATGCATCTGTGACTAGCGAAAACCATATAAACCAGCAACAACACCTTTTTCCTTCCTTATCCGATCCCACCCCTTTACACCATTCAGCCTATATTCCAATAGCCCAAAACTCCTCAAGTCACGGCCCAGTTCCCATTTCTTCTACTAGCCCGATAACCCAACAGCCTCATTCAAACCCCAACAGCCCTATTCCACCTATACAGCCCACAAACGAAATTCCCCACCAACCTACTACAAACACCATTCAGCCTGCACATCCATCAGCCGAAAACAACCATAACATCCCTGTTGCTGCTGCCACTCTACCAACAACTGCCACATCTACTCATTCAATGGTTACCCGAACCAGAGACAACACACGCAGACCCCGCGCCTTCCCCGACCATGTGGCCCTATCAACAACTATTGAAACCGAACCTTCTTCCTTTCTACAGGCCAATACTAAACCCGAATGGAGACAAGCTATGGCTCTTGAAATTAATGCCCTTGCTCTCAACAATACTTGGACATTAGTTCCACCTACCCCTGATCAACAAATTGTCGGATGCAAGTGGGTCTACAAAATTAAAAGACGAGCCGATGGTTCTATTGAACGCTACAAAGCGAGATTAGTTGCCAAGGGATACAATCAAATTGAAGGTATTGATTACTTTGATACTTTTAGCCCTGTTGTTAGGCCTACAACAATTCGCTTAATTCTTTCTATTGCCATTTCCTCTCATTGGCCTATTCAACAACTTGATGTTCACAATGCATTTCTAAATGGTGACTTAACCGAGAAAGTGTTTATGAGGCAACCACCTGGTTTTATAGATCCCGATCACCCCAACCATGTTTGCCTTCTTTCTAAGGCTATCTATGGTCTTAAGCAATCCTCACGCGCTTGGTTCACAAAATTAAGTTCTGTTTTACTTGCTCAAGGTTTTGTGGCTTCAAACTATGATCCCTCCCTTTTTACATCTCATTCCAGCAATCATACCACCATGATCTTGGTTTATGTGGATGACATCTTGATCACCGGTAGCAATCCCTCGCATGTGCAACAATGTATCCATAACCTTCAACAGACCTTCTCTCTAAAAGACCTTGGACCACTTAGTTATTTTTTGGGGATTGAAGTAACTTCTACAACTCAAGGCTCACAATTTTCCCAAACCAAATACCTCACTGAACTACTCACCCGAACCAACATGCATTCGTCTAAACCTAGCCCCACACCAATGGCAACCAGCTCTTCCCTTTCTGCTAATGACAGTCCTCTCTTTGATAACCCACATCTTTACAGAAGCATTGTTGGTGCTCTTCAATACGCAACCATCACTCGACCAGACCTCTCATTTTCCGTTAATAAGGTCTCTCAATACATGCATGCTCCCACAGAAAATCATTGGTCCGCAGTTAAGCGCATTTTACGCTATATTCGTGGTTCCATTGACCTTGGCCTCTTCATTCACTCATCATCCTCCAACACTCTTCACGCTTATAGCGATGCCGATTGGGCCGGCTCTCTAGATGACCGCCGATCCACCACGGGGTTTTGCATCTATCTAGGTCGTAATCTAATCTCTTGGAGTGCAAAGAAGCAACCAACAGTTTCAAGATCTAGCACAGAGGCTGAATATCGAAGCCTAGCTATTACTTGCACCGAAATTCTTTGGATACAATATTTGCTCAATGAACTCAACATCCCTCTTGCTAATACCCCAACACTTTGGTGTGATAATCTTGGAGCTACCTTCCTTGCGGCCAATCCAATGTTTCACGCTCGAACAAAACATGTTGAGATCGATTACCATTTTGTTCGTGAAAGGGTGGCATCCAATGCTCTTCATGTTCGCTTCCTCTGCTCAAAAGACCAGCTGGCTGATGTATTCACTAAACCTTTACCAACACCACGATTTGAATATCTTCGATCCAAGCTCTCTGTGACTACTGCCACTTCGGCTTGAGGGGGGTGTAATAAGATAGCAATGGACATCTCCATTCATACGAATATTGGAGCAATCTTCATTTCAGATTTTGTTTGATTTCGTTTCTATAGATTATTTCCAATTTTATTGAGACAGCTATATTTCTATTTTAATCTCTGTACAAGCTGTGGCCTATATTAAGGCGTGTAACAATCATCTTTGCAATTCAATAAAAATTAGAGAATGAAAACCTAAATACAATATTAGATAGTTTCCACTTTTAAATATCTAGCAGTCTAGTTATGTGTCAGTGTGAGATGTATCATTTGGTCTTGTTTTGTACCTGGCTATCTTATGCTTGATGGATATATATTATGTTGCTTTCTTTTCAAAATTATGAGGTAAAAACTACAGTACTGACACTTAGGGATGTTCATTGGTTCAGTTAGGTTGAAACCGAACCGAATTAGGCAAACCAAATTTATAATTAGATTTTAAAAATAGAACCGAATCAAACCGAATAAAACTTTGATTCCGGGTTCTAACGAATAGGCATAAAGAGAAGAGTCCCCTCTATAAATGGATATAGATACAGTTGAAATACTAAACAAATACAGATAATCAAATATTAAATGAATATTAATTTGAATTATAAATAGTTTGGATATTGAAAATAAATTATCACATATTTTATAAAAAATACATGCATTATATTTAAATTCGTAAACATTAACTACATAATATTCTTGTAACAAATTTAGTTAGAAAGTTATATATTAGCGGACAGAAATTAATCACTTACTGTTATTATATTGTTAATCAAAATGTACCAATAAATTATAACTTTAATAAAAGATAAAATACAATTAGATATTATTGACTACTTAGATCTAAAATTCATTATGGAATAAAGTTTTATATTATTCTTTAAAATCCCAATCAAAATTATATACGAACCTCACATAAATCTTTTTTCAAAATTCCGAATAATTATTCAAATCTGTATCCATATTCCCTTCCAAATTAAAAACCGTACACGTATCTATATCAATTAAAAATATATATTAATATCCAGATATGTATCTGTCAAATTATCCAAGTTCGTATCCATCAAATATGTGCATAATATCCTAATTCCTACCGGCACTACACAGCCATAGAACATGTGCAATGCCATGGAGTCAGCTGAGTTTTTTTTGTCTTAAAAGATTTTAACTTAACATGTTAATTTATTTTATTTTATTATAATTGATCACCCCCCCCCCCCCCCCCCCCCCCCCCCCACCCCACCCCACCCCACCCCACCCCACCCCACCCCACACGCGCACGCGCGCAACCAATGCCAAGGGGCTGGCTCCGCCCTCACCCTTTGTCAGATGATATGATGTCCTACAGCTGCCAAAAAAACTGTTCTGCTCTAAAGACATTGTGTGAAGTAATTATGTAACTACAGGAAGAAGCCTAACAAACCTTTAGATATAACAGACTGTTATTTGAAAGTCAAAGAAAAACATTACAACAGAAATGCTCCTTTCATCTCATATATGCTACATCAGTTTGTAGGCTTGTATGAGTTAATTCTAGCTACTGCTTATTAGAGATGCAAAATCACTACAAACAACGACAGCTCCTCTTTACCCACTAAGAATTTAAACAAACCAATTTTTAGACTAGCTGAAGTGAGTCACCACTACCAATTTTTTTTTCAAATACCCAAACTAAGCACTTGAGCAGCTTTCATGCTCTCCACCATTAACATCCCCATTCCTTTCAATATTAACTCTCACAATTAGTGGAGTGCGAACATGGTGATACCCGTCAGACCACACAATCTCTCCAAAATCATACCTACCAGTAGATTGTTTTGCAGGGACAACTGTCACATAATATGAGAGCTTTTCTCTATACGATTTGAAAAACAGGCGATTTGGCCACACCCAAGTATGCACCCCTTGAGGGCTAGTAATGATTGGGTAGTACAAAGCATGCCCATAACCGACATTAGCAAGTGTCCTCTTAACTGTTGTAGATGAATGAACATCTGAAATTGTTATTGCCGGGTAGTTAAGATCGGTGTCCGAGTAATTTCCCGTGCAATTAGTGTTTAAGCCTGATGATGGAACAACCATCTTTTTTATTTGTTCATTAGTGTAGCCAATGCTACAAAGAAAGACCACATGGTCCCTTGCTTCGATGTCGTACACAAGACCAGGATCTATCGCTTTCAAGGGGTTGATATGACCTGCTCCTATGTCGAAAGGATCAACCGACTTTAGTGTTCCCCCAGCCAAGATTGTCTCTGAGCTCGTATCAGTCGTGTAAGCTAAAAGGCAGTTGAAATAAAGAGAGATTATTTAAGTGAATTTAATTTCCAATTTCCATTGGATCTGTAAAAAAATAGTAGAAAACGAAATTGGTTATATATTTTAGAAATAACCTGTAGTCATTAAAGCAGACTTGATGGCAGCAGGGGACCAATCAGGATGAGCTGATTTGATTAATGCCACAATACCCGACACATGCGGGCATGACATGGAGGTCCCTGAATCAAAGTTCCATTTCACAGAGCGATCGTCAAATGGCAGCAGAGTTGGTGATGACCTTGGTGACCATGCTGCTAATATGTTCTCCCCGGGTGCTATAATGTCAGGCTGCTACAAGATCCAAAGTTAAAAGTAAGATGACTGCAATATTAAAATGTTCAGCAAAAGAAGAAAAAACTGAAAAGAATAATTCAAAAGGGTTAGGACCTTGAGGATATTTGGAGTTACTGAGCTTGGCCCTCTAGAGGAGAAATATGCAACTTTAGGTGCTGGTACATGGCCAATCTCCGTCTTACTAGGAGATATATGGACTGTTGAGTCCCTGCAGGTTGTGTAATTTCTAATGTTAGAAAAAGGATATTCGACTTGGCGATAACAAAATGAGTATAACATTTGAATGTAGTATAAACTAACTACCATGTGGATCGAATGTAGTATGACATTTGAGTCGCTTGGTACAGGTCAACATGAATAGTAGGAAAGAAGTCATCTTGAAGGTTTTGTTTTGTGAAAGGCTCAGCAAATATCAAAGCAGATCCATTGGCCTGAAGCACAGCAAAAGCTGCTTCAGTGCTCGATACTTGACCTACAGTTGAGAAACAAAGTACTATCTTGTTTGTGGCAGAGTTGCTCTTGTTCCACTTCCCAAATGAGCATAACCTTGATATTAAAAAAAATGTCTAGCATCAGAAAAGGCAGATTATTAATGCTGTCTGTATTTCTTTGTATATGCCTCTGCATGTGTATTTGTGTGATTTTGAGCATCTATGCATTGGTAACGCACACACAAACCAAAATACAGAGAGAGAGAGAGAGAGAGACCCGCCATAAAAAATTGTGCTGCTATCTACAAAATGCATCTTCATTTCCTTCGTATTGAAGCTTTGCCCCTGGAACAAATGGGTCACATTTTGCAGAGAGAAAAATCAAATTTTATACATGTGGGAAATAGGCAACTAAAAGAAAAACAGGTCAATTAATTTGCCTCTCTACAAGTTTCCAAAAGGTATTAAGGACAAAAGAGGAACCATGCTGTTAACATACTTGAAATCATACAAATTAAGCAGAGGCATGAGTTTCCTGCCTGAGAGCAATCTCAGAGCAGAGGCTTGGAGACCTAGGATTCAAAAAATTGCAGCAACCTTAACAGAACCAAATTTGATCCTAATTTTAATCCTGAAATGCTAAATGTTTTTAGAAACATAAAAAATACACCAAATGAAATTATACCACAAAAGAGACATTGTTGCCAAGTGTGATCTTGGTGGGGAATCCTCTATCAATGGTACCAGCACCAACACACATCCCCCATGGCGACACGTTCTGAACAAGTGAAGCGTCAGGACCATCGTTTCCCGCCGAAAATACAACGGTGATTCCCAACTGCATTGCATGGAATGAACCAATGTCTGTGCTCTTCGAGAAGAATGGCATCAATGGGGGTGGTGAGCCAAGTGAAGCTGATATCACATGCACCCCATCATTCAATGCATCATCAAATGCTGCCATTATGTCTGCCTCACTACACCTAATTCACAATTATATCAACGCATGGTCAATTAACAATGGTAATTTGTCTGAATTGTCCAGTAAAGAACTGAAATATCAGTACCTTCCATCGAACCAGCAAATCTTGTACACAGCCAGCCTAGCACGTGGCGCCCCTCCACGTGCATTGCCACTGCCAAGCCCGTAGTAGTTGGCAGAATTCACAATGGAGCCCACTGCAGTGGATGCAGTATGAGTGCCATGACCAATACGGTCACGAGGTGATCTGAACTCAGCATCAGGACTGGTAGCATTGAGGGGGCCATAGTCAAGCTCAAACCCAGCAAGGTAAAAGCGAGCACCAATAAGCTTGCGGTTGCATGCTGTGGCCGGGTCAAATGTGTCAGCTTTGACACATGTGCCTCGCCATGATTTGGGTATGGGCCCTAGGTTGGACTCCTCTCGGAAGCTCTCCGATTCTGGCCATACACCTTCAGAAAGTATACGATTATTTTTCCTTAAAAAAGACATGCAATGCATGCCATTCATGATATTAAGGTTTGAAGACTAGTAAAGGCTTACACAGTTCTTGATGCATTCTTTTAAATTTTTACTAAATCTACTAGCATTTTTTGTGGATGTGTATTTTTCCCATATAAGCCGATGGAGGATGGTTCATATAACTTTAATTATTCATTTTTGGGGAAATGATTCGTTCAAGAGCTCTCCAGGTTTCAATGTAACTCAAAATAAATAAGGTCCATACCAGTGTCAAAGATGGCAACAATAACATCATCGCCATATTTTAACTGCATGGGTACATTATGGGCTGAATGATTCAAAGTTAGGCCCATGAAATCCCAGCTCCGTGTTGTGTGCAGCTTCAGCAACTTGCTTCTGAAAACTGATATCACTCCTTCCATGTCTGATTAACCAAAATGTAGGCAAAATTAGTAATCAAGACGGAGTATGTAATATTTGACAAATAGTCAAATTTCTCACCGGCCAAGGTTGTGGCTTGAGTTGAGTTGAGCACAGCAGCAAAACCCGAGAAGCCATACCTGTAGCTATAGACCAGAGCATTCCTTGCCTCATGCTCTCTACATGTTATGTATACTTCATTTAAGCATGTTTCATGGTATAAGTAGTTAAATTAAATTGCAATTCCTTGATATAAATAGTATCATATGAGATAAACTTAATATTTTTGAATTAATAATAGATGTATCATCTTCACATATCAGAGTGATATATTTGCACTCTACATGCCCTAACAAGATTGTTTCCATTGCATATCCATGCAAAAAATTTGTTAAGTCAGTGTTAAGTCCTTGGGCAACATTGACATGGAACTATTGTTTTTCTTTCTTTGCTAAAGGTTGATATTATATTGTTTGGTACAGACTAGTGAAGGGTGTCTATTCTTTCAGCCATCAGAGAGGTGAGAAAGAAAGAAACTTGACAGGATGAAAAACAATTACTCATCAAAGACTTTGGAAAGGAGCTTGATATGAGACTTGGTGGTCAGAAAAGGATCACACCTGTCGTTAAGTCCCAAGTATACAATGTGAACCTGCACGGCATATTAAAAAAAAGGAAATTATAAGTGCCAAAGCAGATATCAGACACGTTTAATATGAAACAAAAAGTTTGAAAAGTATATAACAAAAGGAAACAACACTTGGGATGATAAGTTCTTACGTGGCTTTTTGGCACAGAGGAAAAACAACAAATGGACAATAGTAACAATAGATAAAGGAGCCTTATCAGATTAAAAGGAGCTGACATTGTCCTTTCCATGTAACTCAATCACCCCCAATATCACACCTTATATAGATGAGAAAAAGGTAAAACTGCATGATTCTTTTAGCAGGGGAGCTTGTTTTACAAGCCTTTCCAAAGTTATAATAAGGAGGCCTCTGACAACCCCCCATGGCTGCATCATAGCATTTGCACTCTCTCTCGTTCCCCCCCCCCCCCCCCCTCCAAATGGAATTGCCAAAAGTGAGACACTCCGAAACTAATGCCACGAGGAAATAACAACAGAGAAGTTGCATCCATGTAGGGTACGGAATTCTGACGTGTGGGGCCCATGTATCAAATTTTATTTGTGATAATGAATTTCTTGTCTGCTCAATCATTTTTTTTTTTTTAAACTTGACAGCACAGCGGCTGCCAAGTTTTTCTATTCTCCCTCTTCTTATTAATCACTTGTTTTGAAGAAAAAACCAGAGTATTGTTTCTGTAATTAAGAGGCAGGATTTGATAGTTTACCGCACCTTGTTGTATGAATCATATTACCACGTGTAATCTAACCTAAGTAGGCCAAAGATGTAAGGTTCAAACTAAACAACGTAGCATATTAATTATATCTTTTGGGGTTCTGAAAAGGCTAAATTTAAGGTTTACAGAGCAACACCCACCTAAGAGTAGATTCTACAAGGTTTATTGACAAAGCACCACCTAAGAGTAGATTCTATGTACAAGAATTGTATGCTTCCACATCATTACTCCTAAGCAATCCATATATAATGAGTATTTTAAGTTTAGCTCTTTTGGTTGTAGCCCATTATAGTAACCGCAGTTTCCATGATAGGGGGTTTGATTAAAATGTTTATTAGATAAGTAAAAAATTACTATAAATTCTGCTTTCAGTTTTACTCTCTATATGATGGAGATGTCATATGGCTAAACCATGCTATCATCCATAATATCAGTACCTCATAACTTTTATGCTTAACTCGAAAGAGCAAAAAGAGCCTTAATACAATTTTAAATAAAGAAAAGGTAAACCCCTAATGCACTTGAAGATAATTCAAATTATGTAACAAACAAATTTTGCTACATCATAAATTTCATGCATGCTTTTGCTTTCTTATCCTCCTATAAATCCCTAACAAGCTAGGTATTTTAAAAAACATTGCAATAAAGGCTAAACCTATCTACATTTCATAGTTTTTTTGTTTTGTTTTCCTTTTGCTCTTTCAGAGAAAAAAAACTTATCCTATCTCATAGAGTCATGTGCAACATCTTAACTGCAAATGCATGCTTATGCAACATAATCTATACCATGACAGTGCATATTTATTATGTTTTCTGGTAAGTCATGTTTGTTCCCTTTGTATTTGTGTATTCCTGTAATTGTTTGAAAATTATCTATTTGTTTTCCTTTCGTCAATTGAGCAAATGAAAAGAGTAAAAACAAGACATACTATGCCTCAAAGCCAAAAAGGGTACTGTCATGGATATGAGCTAAGCCTAAGACTGAATATCAAGTTATTCTGTCAGCAATCAATGTTGTATCCATTAACACTATTTAACAGTAAAAAGGTAAAAAAAAGGCTTACCCAGACAAGCTTTCTATCAGAATGAATTCACAGCATGATATTTCTGTCGTTTAAAGGGAAAATGGCGAGCATGCTCCACCGACCATTAATTCGTTCTCTCTGATTCATTATTACATGCATAATCTAAAAGCATAATATTGTGCCACAACGGCATCATAAATGTCCTTCTTTCTGATTTCAATTTCACCTTGAGTGCTTTGGCCTACACGCATTTAGATTTCCCACTGTTAATACAATTTGACATTTTAGATAAAGTGTTGAAACCACGGTTTGGAAAATCGGTCGATCCTGGACGAACTTTTGTCAGAAATTCCGAGTCAGTGTCCGATTTGTTCCCGATTCCGGCCGAGTTTTACCGCGTTTTGTCAGAGTTGTGGTTGATTGGAGGGAATTTGGGGCGAATTTGTGTGAATCGCAGAGGAAAAAGAAAGGAGGCGCGCCATTGTGTTACTCATTGGAGTTGCAGCCTTACAGGAGGCAAAGCTGGTGTGTGGGTCCCGCCGTCCAGAAAAGTTGGAGAAAACAATGGGGGCTAGTTTCGGAGTTGCAATTGAAAAGTAAACTGGGCCTTCTAGTCATCTAGTGGGCTAAGGCGTAACCTTTTTTTCCTAAATACTAGTTAATAAATTTAACTAGTCAGGGGTGAGGGAGGTCGCAGCCAATGTCGCCGTGTGGGCCTCCCCCATCTATCACCACTTCTTTTTTCTGAAAAAAAAAAAAAAAATTTAGATGTCTCTACTTTAGTGTTGTTAGCCGGCTGGTATGACGGAGAGCAAGAAGGTAAAAAAAGAGATTGACGATTGCTCGAAATCGATTCGTTAGATGTTATTGTTATATTGTTAGTGGTTATGTTGTATTTTTTAGATGTTGTTGTGTGTTTTATATTTGTGGTGTTGTTTAGACGATATTGTAATAAATAAGTCTCACCACAATAGTAAAAATTATACAATTCAGGATTTTATTTTTATTTAATGAAAAATTATACTTGTAGCCGCTATCAAAATTTAAAAAAAAAATTA
The DNA here is from genome assembly GCA_033356055.1 of Carex pumila. NCBI lineage: Eukaryota > Viridiplantae > Streptophyta > Magnoliopsida > Poales > Cyperaceae > Carex > Carex pumila. The sequence continues at coordinate 119,588 of JARJHM010000404.1, read as the reverse complement.
ATTTTGTATCAATTGAATTGGTCATAAATTAACAAAAAAAAAACTATATAAATTGTTATATAAACAAGTCTCACCACAATAGTAAAAATTATACAGTTCAGTGTACAAATAAAACAAATTATCATACTTAATTTTGTAAGGATAACAAGTACAAACTAATTCTTACCGTACTCTTATTCAATAAATTAATTAATTGATTTGACTTCTAACTTTTAAAAATTAATTAATTACAATTTTTTAGCACTATCTATACCTATTAAGCTAACCAAAACTTTTTTTAAACCATACATATATTACTGAATACAATACAAATACGGTAAACGGATAAAAGAGTTTCATTGGTACCTCTAAAATGATCTCTGCTATATATTTATTTATTTATTTATTTATATTTTAATTACACCCTGTTTGGATGGAGAGTAGAGGAAGAAATGAGAAGTAAAGAATAGAAGGGAATGTAATGGAATAGAAAGAAAGATTAATATATTTAACCTTTTTGTGTTTGGATTATTAATAAGAGAAAATAAATTTAATTTTTCTTTCCGTCTTATTTCCTATTTGGTTGATTAAAATTTAGGAGGTTAATGAGAAATTCGATGACTGTTGTAGGTTTGAGGAAAAAATCTTATATGAGAATTGTATATGTAAGATATAGAGTTGGGCATTTGTGTCATTTTTTTTTAAATATTTGTAACAAAATATATTTCCATCCGTTACACTCCAATTTGAAAGAGAAACAAATTCTATTAATTATAATGATACAAAGTTAAACCTTTCATCTCCTGTACCCTTCACCTCCGACATAATTTTATCAATCAAACACGATTCGATGAAATTTTTTTGTTTATTTCCGTTCCCTCCCTCCCTCTACTCTCCATCCAAACAAGGTGTTAATCTCTTCTCTCCTTTTTGGTTAAATTGTTGTTTAACTTAGAAAATATGCTTTATATCTTAATGTTTTGTTTCTTTCTTTATTGAAGTCCATTGCTGTATCAAAATTAATTTCAACAATTATATTTATCAAATTATTTTATGGTTCTGTTTATTTTGTAATTTATAATAAACTATTAGGTTTGTTTTACATTTTAGTGCCTTTTACTTTCCAATTGTCAACTTTATTTTTGTATTAATACTATATTCAATAATTGTATTTATTGATTTTTATGTTTCTCTTCATTTTAAATTATATAATTACTTATTGAGTAATTTTTTTTTATTTTGTGTTGTGCTCATGAGCCCGTATGAATAAAATCACTTATCTTAGCATAACATTTAACAAATAGAATTTCTATGTTTTTATAAAATTTCCATATCACAAGATCGAGAAATAAATTCGAAATTAGGAAAAGAAAGTATCGGAAAATTCTTTTAAAAAATTTGTCCAATTTCTAGTCTTTGACTATTCAATTCTCTATATTTCTCAATTTGCTCTACTTTCACTTCATAACCATATGGTTGTCTTAAATGGGATCTTTGGATTCGAATTTTATACTTGTGTCTATTTTTGAACGTAAATAAGTTCTATTTCTCGATTTAATTCATGGTTTAATTGAAAAAAAAATTGTATAGAAAAAAAAGTCAATTTAGACTAATTCGCATGAAATAAATAAAAGAAAAAAGACATAGTTCAATTCACTACTTCACTTAGAAGAATTATTGATCGCCAGGAGAAAAAAAAAATATCCGCCACTAGAGATCTAAATATGTACCATGCAGTGACTTGGATCACATGTCGTGCTGTGATCAAATTTGAAAGGATAATCATAGCACGTGAATGGTCACAATACATCAGTCGCGTTGTGACCACACATAATGTATCCAAACATGACCGGTCACGTTTGGTAATGCTAAACTATTTTTTTTTTATAATTTAGATTAGTTTATTTATGATTCACTATTCAATCCAGCTCTAATGATTCTAATTATATGTGACTCATATGATCATGTGCCATGCCGTGACTAAATTTTCCGTGTGACAGACCGTGTCGTGCCAAATTTTTGAAAGATGGCACAGAATGGGGCACGTATATCACAGCACGAGATCAATACACGTGCCGTATCATGCCATATCGTGGGGTAACGAAACTGTGTCATTCCGTGACTTTTTTAAATCCGAATCCACTATTTCGCTCCAATTCGCTCGAAGAAAAAAATTATACTCATATTAAAATTGTGTACCTATCTCTAATTGAAATTCTGCACCCAACCCCTGATTGTCACATTATAGGATGCTGGGATGTTTTTATGATCTCTTTTGGTATCAAAAGCAATATCAGGAAAATAATTCGAGCCTTCAGCGGTTAGCCAACAAGTCTATGATGGAATTGAGATTGTCTTGAGTCTTGACACAAAATGACCCATCTTAAATGGCCCTTGACCCAAATCTGAAAAGAAACTAAACAGCCTAAACCCGATTTTAACTCAACCCAAACCTGATTCGACAAGCCCGCTTTCTACTTGTGAATGCCTTGACGTGGACAAAGGAGATAAATATGGGAAAATAAATAAAGGAGGTCGTTGGCGAAAAGGTATGAACAGAAACTGGAAAAAGAAAAGGCTCTATTGGAGCTTTGGAAGTCAAGTCCCCTGCTCCCCACAAAAAGCAAAATGGAAAGAGAAGAATATATACTCAATAGTGCTTGAATTAGTGCTCTTCTACCTTCAATCCAAATCAATTTCACGATCTCAGTTAGGTGATCTCAAGGACTCTTTTGTTTTGCTTCTTTATCCTACTGTTTTGTCTCTATTTTTTTTGAAAACTTTCACAGAAGCTGTAAAGTCATGAAGGGAAATAAAATTCTCGATCTTTGAGTACAACAACCCTAGAACTTTTTTCTTACCAATTGTGCTACCTCTCCTTTCTCCTGTTTTGTCTTTATCAATTGAATAAATTCTAAGAAGCAGGGGCGGACGCAGGATTTCAGTCAGGGGGGAGGCAAAAATCGAGTTCAAAAAGCTTATCGGATTGAAACCCATTAGCTAGTCGGATATTATATAAATAACAATCAACATCATAAAATATCATTTAAAAAGAAAAACAGTATAATTGTTTGATTAACTTTATATGGTGTTAGAGAAACCAAAACAGTCACATATATCTTTATAAAAGCTTTTTGAGCTATAAGAAAAACGAATCCTTCAGATTCTGAGAAGAAAATTTAATTTTTAGTTTGGGTCGAAAATACGGAGGACAAGTAACGCTATACCAAAGTACCTATTTCTTCATTTCATTTTGCAGTATCGGAAGGATTTCGTCTCTTTGCGCAGCTAGCTACATGTTTTGGACCTTAGCCCGTTCATTTTTACAAAACAAAGCAGTGCGGAATGGTTGAAGCAAACTGGATCCGTCATTTTTCTTAAAGCTAAAGCCTGTTATTCTTTTTAAACTGAACTAAAGCTTCAGATTTGAGTTAATTGGGCTTAGAGAGGGGCAATACATTTTTTAGGGGGGGGGGGGGGGGCAAAAGAGAAATGGGCTTGATTTTACAACTAAATTTGAAAATTCAGGGGGGGCAGCTGACCCCCCCTGGGCTTAACTGGGTCCGCCCCTGCTAAGAGGCATATAATCAAACAGTTCATGTGCATAGCAAGTCAGTTACATAGGAATCTTTTTTTATAAACCATAATTAATTAAATGAAATTTAGCAAAGCAGTATGTTGATTAGTTTTTTTTTTCAAAAAAAAACACAAAGATCGAAGTAGGGATTCGGCTAATTCGGTCTCCCCATTTGCTTTTTCCCGGAACCAAATCTCCAATTCGATCTGCAAACTTTTTCCTATTCGACACCTCATATATCCATGGGTTTCAAGGGAAAAAAAAACAACTTATAGGTAATTTTATTTTGCTTCCGTTCGGCAGCCATGTATTTTTGCCTAAATCAATTCCTAAGAGAGGAACATTTCCCTTCTAGCAATCAAAATTTTTGGACAAAAAAAATTGACTCTAAGCTCCGTTTTTTATCCCAAATGGCGCAGCTTGCAATGTGTTAGACGAATGTGACTTCAAATTTAGTTGTAATTTTGTTTCTAATACTACTTAATTAAAAGAGAAATTATACTAATGAATACTTTTTTGATAATCAAAATGAAATTAACTTGTACAATCAAGCACTTAATTAAACAAACACAATTTAATAAAGAAGATTATGTATTTAATTTATTATTTTAATTAACCAAAATTTGATTTCCATAATTCTAAATGTGTCGCAAAATTTGTATTTTAAATTACGTAAACATTTAACATTATATCGTTACCTCTTGTTTATTTCGGATCTAACGTCTCGATTTACCTTTCGGATTTAATTTAATATTTTTTGTGTTAGTTTAATGTATGTCTTCATAATTTAATTCATTCTTTAATTAACTAAATGTTTTAATTAGCAGTGATTTACAAATTATTAGTTAATTAAATATTTAAAATTGTTAGTTAATTAAATATTTAATTTTTTTTAGAATCTGATATATACAATTATATTGATCATAATCAGTGATTAGTATTAATACACTCAATATAGTTTAATTATAGTATTATATCTTCTATAAAAATAAAAATAAAAACTAACATCCTAACAAATTTCCAATGCATTTGCCGAACACCTATATTTTAAAATTTTCCGTGGGTTAAATAACTTTAGTTTTGACAAATTGAAATTCTCATTCCTGTTGGGGTTTTGACGGTTCAAACCCATTGATTTAGCTTAACTGCAGAAGTGTGTAAAACAAAATTTTTACAGTTAAGTTAAGCTAAAAATTAAACGAGGTATGTCAGGAAACCTTCCAAGGCGGTCCACCTTCAGTATTCCTTTGGCATCAAAACCTCATTTAATTTATTTACAGATCTACTCCATGATTGATTTTCTAAAGCATTAAATCTATTTACAAATTAAATAGATTAATATAACAATTTATACCTTGATTCCAAATCTCAGTTGGAATGCAGAATAAGCGAGAAGAGCTACACCAAGGAAGGAATCGACTCGTAGTATCACACGTGTGATACCTCTATCGGTTATCCACCAGGACTAACCGGAGAGCGGTTTATTTCTTCTGCCAGAAATACCGTAAACCGCGGAATTCTGCTGAAACACTATTCACCGAGAAAAAGGACAAAATAAATATATTTGTGTCCCGAGGTTACTTGGTATCGCTTTAAAAGCTAAACCGCGGGATTTCGCAAAATATATTATTTTCCTAATCTCGAAATAACCGAAATCAAGGAAGAGAGAAAAACCGATTAACAAAGTAATCAGATTAACACGTGAATTAGTGAGTCTTTCTCTCTACCCCTACCCCTCTATTTATAGACTTTTGAGGAGGTTTGCAAAAGACCAAAATACCCCTCAAAACAAATCTATTTACCAAAAGCCCTTGACACCTCATCCTTTTATCATGTGAAATGACCAAAATACCCTTGCCACCTCACATGACACATGTCAACACATGGGAAGTCGGCACCAAGGGTAAAAAGACCATTTTGCCCTTGGCCCATTAAGGCATGAATAGTGTTGGGCTTTGATTTTGGGCTTTGACTTTGGGCCTTTAATTTTAATTAAGGCTTTGATTATTTTGGGCTTTTAAATCCATAATTCAAACCCATAATTAACAATTAAAATTCCAAATCATATATATATATAATTGTCATGTACAATTATATTTCTTTTCGGTTATTGTTCGGTAACTTTTATACAACGTAACGTGTACGTTTATAAATTAACCGTTGTTTCTGCTTGTCATTCTAAATGACATTTATAATTTAATTATATCACGTATAATTAATTATAACCATCTTAATATTAATTATAATCAATTTATAATTAATCAGTAAGATTCTCCGAGTAGCTCCTATATGGTGTGACCCAATAGGATCTGTGTTATGTTGGTAAACAGAGTTAAAACTGTTTTAACTTCTGTTAGTCATGGGTGGCATCTGGCAACACATCATGACCATCCAATTACACAGATGATGCTGTACTGTACAATATCACGATCCAGTAAACAATTTACTTGTGTCAGTTCTTCTGTCTCATAGCTATCAGATCAGTTTTAAGGTAGATATGTGTCATCCTTGTTAACTGTATCTTTTCTTGATCTTGAGTAGATTATCAAATATAATTACTCTTGTAATTATACTGCATGCAGATAATCTAACTCTACCAAGGGGCCCAGTGATGCTATAGCTCGTATAGAGATACGAGGGACAAGTAGTATTCTTGGTAGACTATCACTTCCTCACCTAAGCTATACATATGGAAATGCTACCGTTATGGCTGCTTTTTACGGACAGCGTTAGATAACACTTACTCATATATATTTCTTAATGGGAACGATAAATACCTCATACTGCAGAACTTTGACATTGAATGAAAAACATAAATGACACGAACACAATTCTATTTAATGTTTCATTCGGGGTCTGTCAAATACCATGTTCCTAGAACATGTATCTATGTGATTAAAATGACATCTCGTGTCAGGTGGTTTGTAAAACTTAACCATCTTTTAATCCACATACTAACCTTATAGCGGTAATTAGTGTTCCTGCTAATTACCTTGGTCAGTGATCTTTTAAGAGTATATATATTATCTATATTATGGAGTTTCACAATTTCAGTCATGAACTCGAAATGATCCACAAATGCAATAATACTCAAGGCAACAAAATGATATATAAATAAACATTCAATTCATGAACAAAACTTTATGATTAATTTATCGTATTATTGACTTCTAGATTATTACAAACTAACAATTCCCACATTAAAAATTCTCATTTCCACAAAATTTTCATGTTGCCGAACAGCCCGAGCTCTTTTGTTTTGCTTCTTTATCCTACTTTTTTTTTATCAACTGAATAAATTCTAAGAGGCATATAATCAAACAATTCATGTGCATAGCGAGTCGGTTACATAGGAAATTTTTTATAAACCATAATTAATCAAATGAAATTTAGCAAAGCAGCATGCTAATTAGTTTTTTTTTCTTTTTCAAAAACCACAAAGACTGAATTAGGAATTCGGCTAATTCGGTCTCCCTATTTGCTTTTTCCTGGGACCAAATCCCCAATTCGGTCTCCAAGCTTTTTTCATTTTTAGTGCGGCCAACTATGTAGAAAGCTATTTTTCTTGAGATCAAATTGGGAATTTATAAACCATAATTAATAAAAATAATTTATTTGTTTAGTGTAATTTGAGTTTTTGTAGTGTGATGAATAATTATATAATTTTTTTAGTTTGCATGCAGAGTAATTTACCGATATTTTTATTAATATCCAACTTAATGTAGAGCATTAAAAAAAGTGATTACACCAGCATGTAGAGCATTAAAAAATATACATACTTGGTACAAATTTCAATTTATTTGGATTTTTATACAATTAGTTATAAATTTTCAAAGTTCAGCTTTTGAAAAAACTTTAAATAGTCATAACTTTGGCTATGAAAGTCAAATTTGCACATATGACCACTTTTCGAAAAATGGAGAAGGAGAGGGATCAGATTTGCACAAATAACCCCCGAACATATGAATTGCAAAAAAATGTTGTTTAGTGCCTCAAAAATTCAGTTTAAGTTTTCTATCAATGATAAACATACAACGACTGGTATTTTGTTTAGTATAATTTAAGTTTTTATGTGTAATTATTAATTGTATAATTTTTTAGTTTGCATACAGAGTAATTTAGCTTTTTGCATGTAGTATAACTTAATTGTTGAATGATTTAGTTTTCTAGTGGAATTTAAATTTATGTAGTGTAATTATTAATTGTATAATTTTTTAGCTTGCATGTAGAGTAATTTAGTTTTTTTGCATATAATATAAATCAATTGTTGAATGATTTAATTTTTTTAGTGTAATTTAGATTTTTGTAGTGTAATTGTAGAATAATGTAGAGTAATAAAATGAATGTTAATATTTAATTGGGTTTGCATGTCATGCATGTTAATATTTAATTGGATTTGCATGTTAATATTTTTTTGGAGGGAGAAGAATGGTATTTAAAAAAGAAACCAATTTTCTGGAGACCAAATCTCCAATTCAGTCTGGGGTTATTCGGATCTTCTGTGGCTGTATCCACGAAAAAGATTAAAAAAAAAAAAACAAGGAGATCGAATTGGGGATTCAGTCCCAGAAAAAACAAAATGGAGAGACCAAATTGGTTTTTGAAAAAAAAAAATAGCTGCTTTGCTAAATTTCATTTAATTAATTATGGTTTATAAAAAAAGTTCCTTACATAGCTATCTCCAATAATTTATAACACAAGGAGATATACACAAACATAGATCAATCAACCTGAAGAAAATATCAAACCGCATCAACATTAATAAAAGAAATTGTCTGGATGTTCACATCATCAAAGAAAAAGAATAAACTTTTCGTACTAAGGAAAAATATTAAATGCCAAAAAGATTTTAGTAAAATGACACATTTGGCCATACCTGATTCTCATAATATCTACTTAATATCTACTTAATACTGTACCTGATTCTCTATGACAAAATATAGGGAGTTGCTTTAACGACTTGTACGGGTGTAAATGGAAAGTGGAAACATTTGATTAATTTCTTGCTTTTAAATTCAAACACAAAAGAGAAAAGAATCTCGAGCTTAAAATTTATATTAATATTTTTATTTTTATTTTAAAAAGTGGGTGGACCTACCGATTTTCATTTAATAGAAATCATTACGACAGTAGCAATTCCGGTACCAACAGGTTCAACAGAAAACAAAAAAATTATTACATAACATATCAATGGCTTAAAAAACATCTTATCACCTAAAAAGAACATCAAACCTAACTAAAAATCTGACAACTAACATCAATTATGCAAATACAACCCTGTAAAATCAGCAAAAAACAACAACTAAAACTTCTCAACTAAGAAGTATCACTAGCATTAGCAGACAAACTAGAAGCAAAACTATATGTTGCATCAGTAGTATCATAATCGGATATGTTTGACCCTTCTAAACCAAGAAAAGGGGAGTCCAAATCTGCTGTAATTATGGGAGGAATTACAGGATCCTGAAATTTCAATATCAACTATCAATTTTTTTAGTGCACAGATCTTGAAAACATTATAAAAAAAGTAAGTTTTCATGTAGACATCTCGAAAAAGATCAATGGTTGGAATCGGAATTACAGGGTCCTGAAATTTTCCAAGAATTACAGAAGATTTATTTTCAGAAAAGGGTCGTTGTCCGATCCCAACTATGGATTGTTCAGAGATCCGTGTCTGACATGATTATCAAAAGAAAGTAAGATCCATAAGTAAAATTAAGATTAATTTAAAGAATTATCGAGCCATGTCTTGCACCAATAAGAAGTAAGTGCTAGGATAGCAATTCATATTAATATTAATTGTTCTGAAGCAATTTCCCCTGATTCACATCTATTCAGATTTCTGTGTAGTTTAGGAAGATTTCAAAATAATGATGTAATAGTCGAGTGAAAAGAAAGACGGGATATATTGGAGGAAATATTCATTGACCGATGATAAGAGCATCTCTATTTGTGCAAGGTTTTACAATTACAAAACAATTATTGAAATCAATTTCAGTTCTGAATTACATAACTCTCACAACCGTGCAACTGCAAATCTTTTTTTTTTGGACACCACATTAACGAATTTAATGAAATTTGACCGAACTAACCCTTGACCGACCCCTTCCTTTTCTTCCTTTGTCCGCGTTATCCATCTTCATCTTGCGATATACATCTGCACCACATCTGCGCCACATTGTATGTTGACCATTGACCGTTGACTGCTTCAGCCCAGCGAATTGCAATAGGGGTCGTAAAGTCGTTGGAGAAAGTTCAACGAGGATTTAAATAAAAGGAGCGAAGATTCAAAAAGAAAATAATAATCGCTTCTCGCCGAGCTGGTTCTATTACTGGTTTGAACCGTATGATTAAGATCGAACGATTTGAATAAAAGGATTAAGACCAACCAGTTCGGACAGCATAAAATTTCATGCACCTATATTATCAAATCGGATGGTTACATCGCAACCAATAATTTCCCAATATTGTGACCAGCCTTTCAATTTTCATAGGAATTACTTTTTGTTGTCATTCTTTTAATAAAAAATGATTCCTATGAAAATTGAACGGCTAATCACAACTTTTGAGAAATAATTAGTTCTTATAATAAAGTTGAAATCTGTGTTTCTATGATAAATATTTTGAATTAATTGAGAATGATTTATCTTGTGCAGTTTAATTAGAAACACAGCCGGGTATAAATATTATAATAATTTTTCTAATATAATATCAAAATCTGTGTTCCTTTTCGGTTTTGACATTATTAGAAAAATTAAACAATATGCTATTTTACAAAACAAATTTTGTTATTCTGTAAAAAAAGTTTCTTTTTGGAAAACCAAAATAAAAAATCGTTGAGACAAAAATGTAATAAATTTTTCAAATGAAATATATATTTGATCTTTTTTTAAAAAAACGTAAATGTCAATTTTGAGAATGCGGTAACAATGAAAGGATCTAAGTACTGAAATAACATATTTGTGCAGGATCACATTATGGAGCAAAAATTAAAAATTTGGAATAAATAGGTCATGCGCCATTTCAGAGTAACACATAAACACTATATATATCTAATATAAATTAACATTTATTCATTTTATAAAACAACCAATTATCTATATTAATATTAAAAAATTGATATATTAATTACATTATAACATTCATTCTAGTAATCTGTTTGTGATTTCACAATTGGATGTTAGAAATATTTTTACTTATCAAATGTGGATTGAAAATATAAATGTCATAACCCTAACAACAACCACTGTTCCGGAGTTACCAGTTTTAAAATTAGTTTAGTGCTCATATAAGCTAACAATATACAAAAATTTGATTTACTCTAACATCTTTTATGATAAAATTGTAAGATTTATTCTCTAAAATAAATAATATATCTTGTTATTTTTCTCATGATAATCAATTGTAATTAGTATGATATATAACTTATAAATTAACTTATAAATATACATTTCAAAAAAATAATGATTGCATGAATGCCTCATGTAAAATTTGTTTTTGTTCATAGCAAAGTGATCTCAATACACACAATAGGATGTAAAAGTTTCGTGTTATGAAATCTCATAATCAAATATTATCATTCAAAATTGATCGCCTAAGCAGTCGAATGTAAATGGTTCATCGGCTAAAATTATTATTTGGATTGTGCCTTGGAAAAATAAAAATATTTATTAAAAAAATATTTTGTTTTAAATTTGAGAAAAAAAAAATGGAATTTTAAAAAAATGTATACAGCCACTTCCTTGTTTGTTAGAAGTTTTCTATGTTGTTTTGGTTGTTTACTATTATGTTTAGGTGGTTTAAGTTTGCTTATTTTTGTTGGCTATGTTATGTTCTTAATATCTTGCTTTGTAAAGTTTATTTTACAAGGTAACAGAGAAGTGGTACCATATGCAAAAATATTATAATATTTTATGTTGACTTTTTGAAAGAAATAAATATGGCAAATGTTATAAGAAGAGGGATCCAATTATATATTTTTTTTGTGATATCAAATTATACTCTTGATTTTCAAAGTTTTTAAAGTTTAAATAATCGATTCAAACCGTTCAACATAATGGATATATTAAAATGTGCTTGCAGATCAAATTTTATATTTTTGGAAATTTTTTACTATTTATTAAGTGTTTAATAAAACCGTTATATACCTATCTTAATAAATAGTAAAAAATTTTCAAAAAAAATATAAAATTTGATCTGCAGGCAAATTTTAACATATCCATCATGTTTAACGGTTTAGATCGACTGTTTGGACTTCGAAAATATAAAGTGTAATCTGATGTCACCAAAAAAGGTGTAATTGGATCCCTCCTCATGTTATAAATAGATTGTAAGATAAAAAAAATGAAATTTTTGTAGATGATCACACAATAAATAATTACTTTGTACAATAAATTAGAAATATTCCCCACGAATTTTTTTAATTTTACGAGTAAATTAATGATTTAATAATGATGGATCCAACGGTTAAAAATCATTGATCGCTTGTATGAAGCCTATGAAAGGTTTAGATGTATAAAAATCGTTGATCACTTGTATGAAGCCTATGAAAGGTTTAGATGTATAAAAATCGTTGATCACTTGTATGAAGCCTATGAAAGGTTAGATGTATGGATTTTAAGAAAATAATGATTGTACGAATGCCTCGTGTAAACAATTGTCTTGTATTTCTAAATCCATTTAACGATCTTCGAAAAATACATATTTAGCTATTATAAAAGAGTTAGGCTAATATGACACTAGTGTTATATAAAACTAAATAACACCACATCTTAAACCCTTAGATCTGCTTTAAGATCCGTAATATCTGCTTTTACTATTCAAGCACTTCATTTTGTACAGATCTTAAAGCAGATCTAAGGGTTTAAGATGTGGTGTTATTTAGTTTTATATAACACTAGTGTCATATTAGCCCAACTCATTATAAAATACATACTTTGTAATTGAAAAATGTACATCTCCATTCTTATATTATGCACGTAGTTGTCCTGATCCGTCAACGGCTGAGATTGAAAGATGAATTTTCAGATAAAAAATTGGCCCTCCAATTACATAATTTGTCTCTTTTGATTAAATACATCTATATTATGTATAGAAGTCTAAATTTAGTTAAAATCATACTTGCCACACAGACTGCTACATGGTTGTTACAATTAAAATTGAATGTATCTCTAATGATATGTTTCCTTATTTTCTTCTTATAGCTATATTTGATTCATGCAATTCAATTATTTCCTTATTTCTCTGATTCTTTGTAATTAAATTATTCTCTATATTCTCAACAATGAAAATAGAAATTGTTCAATATTTCCGAATTTGTAGAGAAAATCAATTTTTCATGTGTGAAGAGGAGAAATAATCTTTATTAGAGCTACTAATATGCTTTCACAATTTCTTAATTTGTTGCTTGCTACCAATATGCATTTCATAATTTTTCTTCACATACTATTAAATCCAGTAATATGTTCCCATTGCAACGCATGGGCACAATACTAGTTTAATTATTATAAATGATAGATGTTGTTTTGAAATAATACCCTAATTATCTCAACCACATTTAAAATGTACACTTAATTATTAAATTATGTACATTTAATTATTATAAATGGTACATGTTGTTTTGAAATAATATACTAATTATCTCAACTGCATTTAAAACGAACACTTAACTATTAAATTATGTACATTTAATTATTATAAATGGTACATGTTGTTTTGAAATAATACACTAATTATCTCAACTGCATTAAAAACGAACACTTAATTATTAAATTATGTACATTTAATTATTATAAATGGTACATGTTGTTTTGAAATAATACACTAATTATCTCAACTGCATTAAAAACGAACACTTAATTATTAAATTATGTACATTTAATTATTATAAATGGTACATGTTGTTTTGAAATAATACACTAATTATCTCAACCACATTTAAAATGTACACTTAATTGTTAAATTATGTACATTTGTCGTTCAAATAAACTACAAAATGTATGTTCCAAATTAAGAGGACATTTTTATTAAAACCCTAAAAAGAAAATATTTTTTACAAAAGGGCGGTTTGGTCCGCCCCTGCTTTTGCAAATAAAAAAATATATTAAGATCTATATAAAAAAAAAAAACAGAGGACCGACCAGCAGAGAGGCTGTTTGGTCCCTAGCGGACCGCCCATAGGACGGACGGTTGGAGCAGTTTCGAGAAAAATCTAAATCCGGGACACTTTTGTAAAAATCTCTTTTTTTTTAGGGTTTTAATATAAATTTCTGCAAATTAAACCTAACTTGAACTATTCATAAAAATGAGTCAGCACACTGAAATTAATGAACGGACCAGATTCAATTAGGTGCATGTAATGTCCTGTATCCACACAGTGCGCAGCATTGGAGCTGCGCTCAAGTTGATTCAAACCTACCACCACCGACCCAGGAAATGCCATCTTGTGTGGCAAAATTTGGGTCACAACTCACCCATTTGCCCCTCGCATCATTACCGACCACACCACACCCAATATCAGTATCAATCCCTTCGAAAGAGCCATGCGCGTTCTGTGTCGCCAATTTATATTATTAAAAGGAAGAAAAACACATAAAGTTTAAAAAAAAAAAAATGGAGAAGTGAAGTAGAAGGAAGAAGGACAAGGAGTCAATGCCCAAGAGAATCCCAAATTCTCAACAAAATGGGCCCCCCACTGATTGATAACGCTCGCTCCATTTTGGGTTTTGGTGGGCTATGCCTCTCCGATTGGGACATCAAGTTGTTCAATTTCTCTTCGGCTATGCGAAAACGGAGGTGTCCATTTATCTACCATGTAAATTTAAAGCCCGCCTGATTTTATAAAAAAATTACATTTACAAATATCATATTTTGATATTTTCGACTCCTATGCTGAACAGGAAAGCACTTAACACAATGATAACATCATGTGTATGAAGAAATTAATGAGCTTTAGCCATTTAGTATTGTTAGTGCACTGTGCACCTTTAACACGTGATATCTCATATCATTAAGAATTCAAATATTATAAACAAAATGTAGAACTCTCATTAAAGTAATCCAGCATATGGGTGGTTCTCCGTTCTGGTACAAACTGGAGAGAACCATACCAGCAATAGAAAATTATCTCCTCTCACAAAGGAATTTAGTTCCGTAGGGTAGAACACCAACCTCACTTTAGTAAGCTCAGCATGACAGAATTCCTTCCTCTTTCTTTCCTCATCTTTCTCGGATGGTCCTGGTCCACAATAAATTTATCAGGCACTACTTTGGACAGCACTAATTTCTCTTGGGGCACTCTTTTCTTTTTTATATGACAATTTTACCCTTGTTAATAATTTGTATTATATTTGTTGTTTTAGATTTATCTTATATATAAGTCAACGGCATAACTAAGAATGCATATTTTTTTCTAAAATTAATTTTTGAACTTGATATACTTGTGGGTTTTTAACTTTATGGTAAATTGTATTTTTCAAATTTCAATTTTTTCTCACTGATGATGATCATTCTCATATCTAATCTAAAAGGTTAATAAGAAACTACGCAGAACGTTTATCATGATTTTAAGGGTAAATCGGTTAATCTGTCATTGAGAGTGTTTGCAAAAACTAAAAAATAAAAATAAAACGCTGCCGAAAGCAGCACCAGGATTCATCGTGACCATTCCATCAGTTATCTGCATTTATTAATGACCTTAAAAACAATTCAAATAAAACGGCGTTATTTGGTTTAGGAGCCATATAGTTTTTGGCTCTTTCTGTCCTTTGTCTCTCATTTATCACAAGAAAATAGAGAAACTGTCACACGAGAGAGAGAGAGGAGAAAAAACTGACATGAAAAGGACGCGATTAACTGGTTTAGACGGCTACTAAATAAATCCTCTCTTCATCGTTGTAGGCTTGTAGCTTCCCAGAAAGCGTCATATTCTAAGTAAACACTACTGTTTAGCTGATGGATTTCTATATATAGGAATTTCTCTGATTTTATCTTCCTCTCTCTGCTTCTTTTTGTAGCTATATCTCCAGCGCTTGATTCCTCGTTCTTAATTTCCTTCTCAGTGCATCTCCATAGTGAAAGCAAGAGACTCAGCAAACAACGATTTTAAAAGAAGAAAAGTAAAAGAGAACAAAATAAGAGTCCAAAGTGAAAGAGGCTGCTGTTTGTCTCCGCCTTTCCTCTCATTTGTTTTGTGAGGCAAAGATATATATGCTGCTGAGCACCTCCTGTTAAAGGAGCTATATCATCTTAGATATATATCCTTAAAACAAAAGGAAGGGTATAAAGTATAAACAAAACAATGGGAAATTGCTTGTCTGGAGTCAGTGGAGTGGTGCCAACATCTATCAACAGAGTATTTTCCAACGTCAAATCAGGTTAGTATATAGTCATCTTCTTCTTCTCTTGGTTAATTTTCTTTGTTTTTTCTGTTTAATTTATTTTGTCTTTCCCTTCTTATTACATATCAATCATTACTTGAGTTCAAACAAAAAATAACATGTGTATTTTCTCTCAAAATTGTTTTTTATACAATTATATCCCTGAAACTGATTCACCAGAAGAGTTCTTCTGATTCGATTCTTTCTTTTCTGATTTTTTATTACCCATGTGAGTTTCACCACAAAATTTTTAATTATTGTACTTATGATTCTTTGTTGATTGTATAGAGTCGTCAAAAGCTGAGAGTCCATCAAAGAAAGAAGAGCAAGAGCAAGAGCAAGAACAAGAAAAGGAAACAAAAGAGGGAAACAAATTTGATCTCCCTTCTAACCCAAAAGAAGTCGAGCATTTAAGACGACATTCGGCTACAAATCACCTAATTGCATTCACAGTTGAAGAACTGAAGAAAGTAACAAATAATTTTAGGCATGATTCTCTATTAGGAGGCGGTGGATTTGGCCGTGTGTATAAAGGTTTAATCGATGGAGAAATCCGCGAGGGGTTGCAACCGATACAAGTTGCCGTCAAGGTTCATGATGGAGATAATAGTTTTCAAGGTCATCGGGAATGGCTGGTATTGATCTCTGTATTTAACAAGTTCCACATCTAAATTAAAACATTTTTGTTTTGAAGTTGGGTGTATAATGGATGAAAGATGTTAAGATGCTGATTTGGTACAGTACCATTTAAAATCAGTACTATAATGGTTTGGTAATTAGTGCTCATACCTACTGGCTGATATAGACCTGTACCTGTTTTCACCACCAACCTTAAACCACCATCAAGGGTCTTTATCGACTGGTACCAACATGTCAAATCAGGTATCAGTCGAGTTTGCTACCGGTTGTATTGAACAATTGAAACAAACCATTTTCTTAATATATGTGTGGGTATTTCAGGCAGAGGTTATCTTCCTTGGGCAACTTTCGCATCCTAATTTGGTAAAATTGGTCGGGTATTGTTGTGAAAATGAGCACAGGATGTTGATATATGAGTTCATGCCACGCGGCAGTGTCGAGTCGCACCTCTTCTCAAGTAAGAAATTATTTTTATATTTTTGCAAGCATATGTTATGTGTATGATTCAAAATAATAAAAAAAAAATCATATTATCAATTAATTATCTTTCATTTCTTCTCATTTGCTATTGTAGGGGTATTACTTCCTCTTCCATGGTCAACTAGGATGAAAATTGCGCTTGGTGCAGCAAAAGGGCTTGCTTTCCTCCATGAAGCAGAGAAGCCGGTCATATACCGCGATTTTAAGACATCTAATATATTGCTGGATGAGGTAAGTATTGGTATTGTTCTGTTAAAGAAATCTCAACAGAATATAATTTAATTTTTAAATCGAGAAAAATACTATTAATAGAATGCAAAAATTTCAGTAGATGACCATATAACAAAGTAATTAATTTCGTACATCGAATACGGTATACCTCACATGTATATATGACCACTATTAGTAAAAGTTAAATCATTTTTAACAGTACAATTAAATTTGATAATAATAAACTATTAATTTAACGGTTAAAAATATTTAATAACATGATATGTTTTAAATATCCTGAAACTTAACCATCTGTGGAATATCAATTTTTCTAACAACCATTCTCTGTTTTGAAAACTATTTAGGAATTCAATGCAAAGCTGTCTGATTTTGGACTTGCAAAAGCAGGACCAGTTGGTGATAAATCACATGTTTCTACCCGCATTATGGGGACATATGGTTATGCAGCTCCAGAATACATCATGACAGGTACCAATTTTATGTTTTATGTTTTTTCCCTGTTGTTTTTCTGACAAAGTTACATTTATAGTTCACTATAGTAGTATGGTTTACTTTCCCTGGAAAGGTTTGTTTCTCAGGATAAACAATCTCCTTTATGACAACTAGCTGACTGATGAAATGCAGGGCATCTTACTGCAATGAGCGATGTATACAGCTACGGTGTAGTGTTATTAGAACTGCTCACTGGCCGGAAATCATTAGATAAATCCCGGCCAGTACGCGAGCAAACTCTAGCTGATTGGGCTGTTCCTTTGCTAAACCAAAAGAAGAAGGTGCTTGGCATCGTGGACCCGAGGCTTGATGGTGACTACCCTGTGAAAGCGGTCCACAAGACTGCCATGTTGGCGTACCATTGCCTCAACCGAAACCCTAAGGCCAGACCTCTTATGCGGGATATAGTTGCCTCTTTGGAGCCTCTCCAAGCACCTCCAACGACTGTCGTCCTGCAAACAGCCGAGGCATAGATTGTACATCTAGCTCTACATACATGTAATTCTTATTAATAGGTTGGTGTTCAGTAAATTAAGTTCATTTGTGAGTTGGAAATACCTTATTTTGATTACCTAGGTAGGTTGATTATTTTGATATGCTTGGTATTGTGCAACTAATTTGATTTTACATGTAGGGGTTTCATGTTGTGCCTGTTATATACTTTGGTTTCTCAGAAAAGGAATGTGTGGGGATTTTGTCTAACTGAATTAATTAAGAAAAATATGGAATTCTTGTTATGGTGTTTCGTATCATTATAGTCGTTAATTTTTTTATATTTGAAATCTGAAACATATATTGATTTGATAAAGAACAAAATAGAACCGGTGTAGCAAGTTAGACATGAAGAGGGCTTTCTGTTGGTTGAATAAAAAGTAGCAAGGCTAGCTGCTGATATAAACAAGCTGTGTCAAATGTTAGAATACCCACATGCTTCAATTTTAATTCTTAATTCGAAAATTGTTGTGTACAATTTCTTTGCAGTTTTTTTTTCTTCAATGCATTCACACTAGTTGTGATCTCAACTCTGCTTCAACGAGTCAAATGTTTTCCTGACGTGGAAACTAGATGGTTTTGAAATTCTTTTTCAACCTGGTATTAATTTGGGGATATTGAAGATATTTTACAAGTGCAGTGCGTTGACTGTTGAACGAAATGGCTTTCTGAAAACAGATGTTTCTGAAGATATTTATTTTGACCAGATAATTCTTGGAAACATAACTCTTTCCTTCTCTCTTGATCGGCTCTACTTTTTTGAATGGAAAGAAGAATGAGAGAGAAGGAACTGGAGCCGAGAGTATGGTATTTTTCGAGCTCAGAATATTGAATCTCTTAGTCATCTCGACCGGAGCGCGGGTGAGTAGATCCAAGCACCAAAGCACGGCGGCGGTCAAAAGAGCAGATCCGATCGTAGAGAGTGATAAAGCTTAAGGTAATAGAGTAATTATGAGTGTATATAAGTGAAGTTAAAATATTAGAGTCATTTTGAGTAATTTAGATAATTTTGTGAGAACAAAATATTAGATTATGTATTGGAGTGTTATTTGACTGATTGTTTTTTTTTTTGAAAGAAGTGAAAATATCCACCGATTTTCATTAAAATGAAAACCTCATACAGTGTTTATCGGTACCAACAAGCCAGTACCAAACACAAGAATTCATCTACTAGTATTGATCAATACCACTATATCTTCAAAAGACAATCACAGAAAACTAATACATCTATCTAAAAATCAAAATAGGACAACACATATGTAAAGCAAAAAATTGTTTCTTATCCAGTTATATGACAGTCCTAGAAAATAAGCATAAAAGACCTTAGAATTTTAAAAAATTGCCGCAGATTGTAAGAAGTTGCAGCACCCATTAGAATCATTACTAAAAGAGTCCTCATCACCAATGGAACTGCTCTCTATTCCAAGCATAGGGATTGAGCCCTGTGGCGCCCCCATGGAAATGGCCACTGTAGGCCCTATCAAATCGTTCAAATTACAAGGGAAAATTAGATTCAATTTACAAGAAAGATATGTTTTTTTATTTAAAGCCCAAAATCTAGCTATTGTTAAGATTTTAGACTCTAAAACATGTACCGCTTGTACCTATCCTCCTTGAAAAATAATTCTATTTCGATCCAACCATAGACTCTATAAAACTGAACCCCTAATAATTTCCACAACATCTGGTTTTTTCAAAGGAATGCAATAATCCATCTCCCACAAAGCTTCTATATTATCATACACTAAATAGAAATTATATTGAGCAATCCAATTCTAAATTGATCTAGCAAAATGGCAATTCACAAATAAATGATCAATTGTTTTCTCGTATGAACAATAAACACACTGAGTATTACCTGTCCAATCATGTTTACTCAATCTATCTTTGGTTAAAACCCCCTTCTGTCTAACTAGCCATAAAAAAATTTAAACTTTTAAATGTATTCTAGCATTCCAAATACTATTGTAGGTTATATCCTTAATTCCACCGAATTCTAAAAATTTGTAAAGGGAATTTACGGTGAAGTTACCATGTGGAGTCCATCTCCATACTAATTGATCTACTATATGGCTTAACTTGATAGAAGTTAATAGACTAACCAAGGCTACCCATTCCATAAGGTAAGTACCTGTTAATTGTCTAGCTAATTGAATATTTAAACTACTATTATGAAAAGCAACAGCTATAGATATATTCTTGTCATAAGCAATGTCAAATAAATTAGAAAATTTAACACACAACAAAGATTCACCACACCATCTATCTAATTAGAACCACACTGATTCCCCATTCCCAACCTGCCATGAAGTACTTCCTTGCACAATACTATGTGATTTTAAAATAGCATTCCATAAAGGAGACTTCACTCTTTTATCTCTTGTATAAGAATATTTCTCAATAATGATATTTTTCCATGTGCCTACTTTCTTATTATCATAAAATCGAAATAGCCATTTTGCCAAAAGAGAAGTATTCATTCTATGAAGATCTAATATCCCAAGTCCCCCTTTGACTGATTGTAAGTTTGTTTTTCTTATCAATGAAATTGTGAATTGACATTTAAAGCCACTGATCTTAAAAAAAAAAATTCTTATATGGTGAGTCTTTATTACCAGCTTATTGCATCATAGCATGATATAAGCAAGCATTATTATTTTGCCAAAACAGAAATTAATTTAGAGCAACAGAGCCTCTCTAATTAACTTTGTGGTTTTTCATCTTGTCCTTTGACATCCTTTAAGGTCCAATTAATGTATGTTTCTCTTGCAGCTAGACGCTCTTGAAGCTTCTTTGCAATCTGGTATAACCAAAAAGAAAAAAAGAAAAAAAAAATTGAGTCAAATGTGTAGATCTAACTCATGCAAATATCTAATGACTTTATTTTTATTGAAAGTTGGTCAAAATAATTATTTTTATTGAAATTATGCTGTATCATTCTGTATAATATGCACCACTTCTATTAAATCAAAGAAATAACTGGTTTAGTATATATACACTGCCGTATTTCAGCTGTAATTGGCTTTCGTATTAATTATCTTTCTTTTTTCTTGAACAAAAGGGTTTTCTGAATTTGAATCCGAAATGTGACATATATATTTTTTTATGGTTGGCGGCAAACAGATGTATTGATATTAAAAAGAGTTTATTTATAAATAAATGTGACATATATTAAATTATGTTTTTATAAAGTGTACATTTAGTTTCATAGAAATTTAGGCTCTGTTTGGCCGCGTTAATGTTCCCGCGGGAAAAAAATAAATTAGTTTCCACAGGAACAATATTTTTCAGCTCAATTCCTCTGCCCATGCCTATTTCCAATTTGAGGTCGAACAGGCCCTTAAGATAAACTTAAAACAGAAAGTAAATTATGACATAATATACCTCTTCCTGTTGAGTTTGCTCCTGGCCCCTGGGACAAAATGAAAGGAAAGGATATGTAACGAAGAGATTAATTATCAAACGGTCTAACTGTAATACAATATTTGATTTCCAAGTATATTTTCATATTTTATATGATAATAATGTTGAGCGGTTAGGATCGATTATTTGGACTTTGAAAATAAAGATATGAATCCAATGCACGAGACGATCTGCACATTACAAAGTACCATGTACCATAGCCTCACTCTTAGTTTTTTTGCTTACGCATATGTAGTTCATGACAATATTGATGTCTTATTAAAAGGAAAAAAGAAAAGAAGAGAAAAAAAAAAAAAAACAATCATGTTTAGAAAGAATAATGCAATCTACATCCAAGGGAAAAAAAGGAAAACAAAGAATGTTATTTCTTACTGAGAAGCATTTTGGGAGGAGTGAGAGCTAGATCCTTGTGCCCCTGAAATATACGAATTGAGAGTTGAAACCCAACTTAGAACATATAAAAATTACGTCAATTATACAGAGTTTCACTGGTAGTGTGTCAGCACAAACAAAAATAAATTGAATGTAACAAGGGAAAGGTTGTTACACTTACCAAGTTTTATACAGGAACCAATAATAAGCCCGATTAATTAAAGTACAATAACAAAGATAGAACACTGCTATTGGATAAATTCCAACAAAATTAGTCGAAATTTTTATTATGTTTTCAAACAAAAATTGTAATTACCGTTGTTGGATTGTTTATCCATGACCTCGCTAGCTGCAGGTTTGCTTATACACTAGAAATCTCTGCCAAAATCATACATCACATTAGAAATTTAGCACAAACAAATAATAACGAGATTATGAGGCATTTACTAACCGAAAATTCCAATGGAATTGTGGTGAAGAATCAATCACCTAAGATTGTGTTGTGCACTACTAGCTACTACCAACCTTTCCAAAAAAAAATGTCCCCTTCAAATTGTAAAAAATGTTGTTTATTTATATGGAAAATATCTCCAGACTAGTAATGTAATATTGCTCAATATTTTATACCTATGTACTATTAAAACGCGTATCATGAAAATGAATATTACCCGACAAAATATATATAAATAAATTGAGCATATTAGGGAAAATATCCGCACAATATGCACGATATATAATTATATACATTGCATCTTTTATTTTCCAAGTTACCAGCTTGCCTTCCAAATGTTATTGTGCCATATTTTGGCTGCTGAAAAACTAACTGTACCAATTTGTGCTTGTTATGAAAGAAAAAATCTTATCCTAAAAATCAGATCGTTTCATGCAAAATGAAAATTAGAAGCCGAAACATGTATATACTTTACGATATAAAATAAAAATCAGATCGTTTCACCTTATAACTACCTATATTACAAATCCGTGTATTATAAACATTCAAGATATACCTGTCATTTTTCATCAAAAGTTAAAACAAAAGTGCTCATTAATTTGTTAAAGATTTTATTGGTGGATAAGTAAACGCTCTAGAGTCTCAATGGATATACTTTACGATGTACATCCAAACATGATGGAGAGTAGAGGAAAGGAACGGGAGGTGAAGAATAGAAAGAAAGATTAATATATTTAATATTTTCGTGTTTGAAAAATTAATGAGAAAAAATAAATTTAACTTTCCTTTTTGTCTTATTTCTTGTTTGATTGATTAAAATTTAGAATGTTAATGAAAAATTCAGTGGCTGTTATAGGATTGTGATAAAAAATTGTATGAGAATTATTAAGTTAAGATATTGGTTGGACATTTGTGTTATTTTTTCTAAAAATATTTGCAACAATTTTTTTTTCCATCCGTTACACTCCAAATTAGGAGAAAAAATATATTCTATTTATTACAATAATAAAATTTTAACCTTTCACTTTATGTACTAATCATCTTCAACATAATTTTGTCAACCAAACACGATTCAACAATAAGTTTTATTTTGTTATGTAACATAATAAATAAGACTAATTTTTTGCTCCAAAGTTTTATTTTGCTCCAAATTTTAATCTTACAATTTTGCTATGTAACATATACATAAGACTATTTTTTTTTGTCTTTACTTGGTATTACTTCCCATATTTCACTACTATCAAAGACTAATACTTCAAAATAACTTTATATCTATTTCTCTTTGTTACTATACTTCTAATGGTTGCTGGAGATTATTTTTACAAAATTAAACAATTTAAGTTAGTGTCAGTAGAAAAATTCGTCAACAAAATTTTAGTAAGACGTGGTAAAATCAGAACAAAAAGGAATGAAAGAGAATTACTGGCAAATAACAGACGGCCTCTTTCGGATCTTTACGGCCTCTTTCGGATCTTTAGGCCTTTAGAAAACCTGGCTAATTTACAGTGCAGGAAGGCCCAAAAATACCAGTACTGAATATCCAACCGGTGCTGGAAAATTTGCGCCGGCCGAACGAGCACCTATTCGATAGGAACGATCGCCAATTAAATTCCTCACTGGAAAATTTACTTCCCCATCATTTCTCCGACGATGGAGCTTTAGTTTCGAAATTCTCGTTTCTCTGGTATTTTACTAATTGATATACTCTACAGCATCTCGAATTCCCATTCTTCAACTATGAAAAACCCTAGGCCACCCGGCCGGCCTGGACCTCCCTCCTCCTCCGCCGCCGGACCCCCTCCTCGTAAGCCCCCGTCCTCCACCCCCGCTGTCTCCACCTCAGCTGCTTCCACCGTACCCCCTTCTCAGAAACCTCATCCTGCCACCGCCTCTACCAACAAGCCTCCTCAATCAAACAAAAGCAAATCCAGGTGGGAGTCACCTTCCAAGGCCAAGCGCTCTCCTCAGATTAACCGCAATGATAACTCTTGGAATTCTAAAGGAGGTCCTTCCTCTGCCTCTCCTTCTACAAGCACAATTCAAAGAGATCAGAAAGCAGCAACTGCACATCCTCCTCCTTTCCCGCCCCATCATCCTCCTCAATTTCCTATCCCTGACCCTGCTTCCATCTCTCTTCCCCCGCCCCCTCCTCCTTATGGCTTCCAAAATCTGGACCGCCGCACCATTGTACTATTCGATGGCACCGTTCGCACCTACTTTGCTCTTCCTCCTGAGGAACCGTTGCCCGACCCATTTGGCCCTGACAGGCGTTTCCCTCCTCCTCCCCACTTAAACCAGTTTAGTCCTGAGGGTTTTCCTGAACCCCCATTTGTCAATAGACCGCCAGGTCACTTTCCTCCCTTTGATGGGCCATCAAGTGGGAAGAGGAAATTCAGTGAGGAGGATGAATTGGCCAGGCAGAGGATGCATGTGCTGCAGTATGGAAACCCCAATGCAATCCCCAATTCGTTGCCCTCAGCGCATTTGGGCGGGGATGAACGGGACAATCCAAGGGGGTTAAAGCATGCAAGGATCAGTGGGGATGGTTATGATGATATGCGCGGGAATAGGAACTTGCAGCCAGATGATGTGGATAGGCGAGCGGTGAAGAAGGCGTTTTTGAAGTTTGTGAAGATGATATATGAGGATGCTGAACTGAAGAAGAGGTATGAGGATACCAGGAGGAATGGGCCTCTTCACTGCAATGCTTGTGGCAGGTTTGTGATTTCACATTAAAAACCTTCTGTTACCTGTACTTTTTTCCTGCTGGTTTAGCCAATATTCTTAAATTGTGGTAGGTTGGTGATTTCATATTAAAATTCTTCTGTTACATATATTGGCTGACCACAACTCAATTCCTGCAGGGGCAGTTATATGCAACGCTTTTACCAAAATTTTCGTTGTTTAAATATTTGATTTATTCACTTGGTTGACATAAAATAAAACTAACCTGCGAGAATGCTAGTAAATTGAAGTAGCTCTTTGAAATCCTGAGTGTCATTGCTGGTATGCTGTACATGTTCTGTCGTGAAATTTTGACTTTCCTAATTGAAGTACTGGTTAGGTAATTCTGAAATCAGAGGGTTCACAGCCTGTTCAGCCTATAACTTGTACTTCTACAAAATCTCCAGATAATAGTGCTTTTCGTAGGCTATTTTTGACAAATGCGAGCAGAGTTTATTCCTTTCCTTTCATGATGTGCTAGAAGTTAATGCTGTGAACTACCAAATATACCTTTATAGGTCATTTGGCTTTTAAATAAATTATTCTATATAAGGAGAGTACAAAGAAGTCACGTCCAAGTTGGATTTGTACATGCTTTTAGTGAGAAACCTATTTTCAAACATATTTTGATCTAGATAGAACGGATGATAGATATGATCATGGGAATATGTATGCTTTTTCTAATTTTGTATTTTCCGTGCCCATACAAGTACATTTCGTTCTATGCGTCAATATCATAGAGAGCGAGAGAGGAGAGAGAGTGGAATGGGGTTGTATTGTGGCAGCTAAACATCACTAACCATTTCACTTGCCAAACAGCACTTCTGTTTGTTCGTTGACTTCATTCACTATATGTTTATATAGTATAATACATTTTATATCTGGAGATCGTTGTTTATCACAAATCTTGTATTGTCATTCTTAATTTGTGCCGACAAGCATATTTTCAGCAAACCACTCTTTGTTAAGACTGTTTCCTGCTATAATTCTTTTGGTTTTCATATGATTTAGTCCCTTTTCTTTTGTTAAAGAGGCTTCTTCTATCGGATAGTATTTATGTTTCACGGAGCTGTTAGCAAATTGTTCATGTGTTGCATTGACTGTGTGATATATTCAGGCAGTAAATGATAAGTGCCTACATATTAGAAGAACTTTTTTATCCCTATCATCTTATGACTTTATTTGAGATGAATTGGGTTATCCAAACATGTTTCTTTCCTTCATAACCTCTTTCTGCTATATCCAAAATTTGCATTCTGGCATGTCCTGATTTTATGCTATCCGTGCTACTGTATAGAACCTTGTTATGGCATTTTTTCGAAAAAAAATACTGTAGACAACATGTTAGTATGCTTGTTTGTGATAGCATCTTCGTAGTACAATGTTTTTAGGTTTACAAGTTGTGATGCATCTGAACTATCTATAATTTTGCTATGTCTGTCAGCTTCCTAGATCATAGGATCACCTTTTTTTTTCTAAATTTTATTAGCTAAAAGATGATGCATAGGTTGTTGCATTCTTTCATTACACCTTGGTGCACACTCTTCTTGTACAGGGCATCTAAAGACTATCAAGACGTGCATGGACTCATCATGCACTCATACAACTTCTCGCACAGTCCAGATCTCCGTGTGGATCATCTGGGGTTTCACAAGGCCTTGTGTGTTCTTATGGGTTGGAATTACGAAAAATTCCCTGACAATAACAAGGGATACCAGAGGTTATCTCCAGAAGAGGCTCAAGCAAACAGGGAGGACCTCATCCTTTGGCCTCCCTGTGTTATCATACACAATACCAATTTTGGGAGGAGAACTGGTGGCCGAACCGAGGGTTTTGGTAACAAGGATATGGATAATATATTAAGAGGTAGATATAACTATATGAATTTACTACTTGCTGGTGTTCTAGTTTGGACTAGGCTTCATTGTTGTGGATAGAAACTGAATTGAAGTCCGTATTATGTTTTAAAGAAAGGAAAGGCCCCTGGGATTCATTCCTTCAAAGGCTATATTTTCTAATTCATTTTAGAAAAAAGAAAGTAAAACTACTTTTTACTGAATTACAAATGATACATCAAAACCCTTGGGTGTCCTAAAAGTTGCTGAGTTGCACACCCACAGGTACATGGCTATTTGTTTGACTCTACTTTAATCTGCAGTCTATTTTGGCATAAAGTATTTTGAAGCTTCCTTCCTGCTACCCTAAAACTGAGTGGTACAGGAAACGAGCATAATTATAAACCTGAATTGAAGAAGTGATCTATGATTTTACTCTAGTGCTCTTACATTTTTATAATATATACCTAGGTTGGATGCAAGACTTTAAAATACCTATGTAATCTATCTTGTGATATTCCAAAGTCGTCTATCAGAGCTTGGAGAGGATTCAATTTTTTTTTTAGTTCTTTAAGCATCTGTGTTGTAATTGTCCATGACTTTGATCTTCTTTCATATATGGATTGTTTTGCATGTCTGATTTCTTGCTCTGAAATTATGAGTGTGTGGCACCAATATCAAAGTTTCGCTTATTATAACCATGTGTTTTGTAATTTACAATTGTTCTGATTGATTGGTTGATAGTTTAAATTCTTTAATGCACAGATCTAGGGTTTTCTGGTGGCAAGGCAAGGTCAATCTATGATAGGGAAGGACACAGTGGTGTCACCATTGTTCAATTCACAAAAACAGAATCAGGTCTGAAAGAAGCTGAGGGGCTTGTCAAATATTTCGAGATGCAGAATCATGATCGGAAAGGGTGGGCCCGCGCACAGCCCACCAGATCCAGTGGGGATGAGGATCGGAACCCATTGCTGGTCAAGATGGATGACAGAACTGGCGAGAAGAAACGAATATTCTATGGCTACATGGCAACTCTATCTGATATTGACGAGGTTGACATCGACACCAAGAAACGCGCCTCTATCAAGAGCAGGAGAGAATTTGATCTGTCTGACTAGTGCGTAGTATGCTTGATTGATATTTTTCCTTTAACTTTCAGGATTTACTTTGAGAAATAATGTATTTTTTTTTTATATTGGTGTATTTCCTCTTTATAGTTTAAGTTAGATGTGTAACTTATCTTGATCAGAATTTTTTTTTATAGCACGTGCTAGCTCGGTTTCCATTGAGTATTTTGATGTTATTATCTAATCTTGGCAATAAAAAGAAGACAACAGATGTTTATTAATTCGGAGTGAAATTGGAAAAACCATCTTAATCGTTGTTAAATTGGCTGGGAAACTTAGCCAAAATTGCAGCATTATACAACGAAATAGTCTTTTAATATTTTAAAAGAAATTTTTCTACTGCTGTCAAGCTCCATTACTGATTACTAATTCTGCTTTTTCTTCTCTGATCAAATTGACTCATTCTTTAGAAGCGAGTTCTTTTTCTTAAAAAAAAACACAGAGAAGGAAAGAAAAAGTTAGGTTATGGACATCTCCAATTCTCCATACTTTATTCCATACTTTTTGAGCTCTTGTTCAACTCCCCCATAATGCTGGTGCTTATCTAGTTGCTCCACTCAAAATTTTCAAAAAGCTCTCAGGTTTTACTGGAATCGTACGGCTACCAGCCTACCTTGGAGTCAATGTAGATGTGTTTGCTTTTTAGCATTTTATGCGATCCAACCGAGTGCTTTTTGGCTATTTCTTGACAATGGACTGCCACCATACCAAAGTTGGCTATCATAAGATCTGTATCTTTTGCGTACAAGTCTTACCAAAAAATATACCTGTATTTTATCCAATCCTCCTTACTTCCACAGTTCCACCAACTGAGAAAAAAATTAATGCTGCCTTTCATGACAGAGACACTCCGAAAAGTACCGACTAACAATATTGAAATTTTTCTGTTGAAACTTGAGTGTGATTTACTCCAATTAAGAAATGTACATGTACAATGCATACACTACATTTTCACGCATCCCGTTTCACCCTCTCTTCAAGCAAAAAACGGGGCCATATTAGGCCGTAACTTGGAAGTACAATCTAAGAAAGGCTTGTATGTTTTGCTAATTGATAATCGGTTAGCCTTTTTCTTTTTTAAGTTGATTAACTGTGTGCATAAATATGCCCTTTTCAAAATAATAATTCAGGACAAATAAGATATGGTAAAAAAAATAGTGGTTTTATTAATTAGAGTGCCACCATTACTGCAGCACTGCCCACTAGCTACCTCTCTTCATAACTAAAAAAAAAAGAAGAGGGTTCAAATATCTCCATTTTTTGTGCCTCCCATGCCTCCATTTTTAAGAACTTAAATAACTTAAACATCAAAATAAAACCGTTAGATGTGATCTATTTTATTTTCTCTATGTGTCTATAGGAAATTATCACGTTTTGATTTTGTTTTTATATGAATCAAGAAGTTGAAAAATCAACGGCTAGAAATTATCCACTTTTGTATACATTTTTACAAGCTCAAGATAACAATCAAAATAAAGTTGAAATGTCATAATTTTTCACATGTGCATAGATAAAATGATATAGTTCATATCCAATTATTTTATTTTGAATTTTAGGATTTAAATTTTGAGTTATTAAAGTTTTTAAAAATAGAGGCATTTGAACCCTCAAAAAAAAAAATGCAAGTCTATATTTTTTGTTCCATTTCTCTGGAATCTGATTTGTTATAGAATTAATTATTGCAGGTCTTACCGAGTCTTAATTGATTATTGTTTTTCTCTTTTCTATTCATTTGTTTATTTTTCAGAATTATGGTCTG
Organism: Carex pumila; assembly: GCA_033356055.1. NCBI lineage: Eukaryota > Viridiplantae > Streptophyta > Magnoliopsida > Poales > Cyperaceae > Carex > Carex pumila. Next base: position 89,627 of record JARJHM010000404.1, on the reverse strand, counting down.
ATCGTCCGCGCCTGTCATTGGTTGTGCAATATATTTCCAGATAACTGTAATCGAAACTATGAATTTCATCGTAAAGCAGTGTAGCTGTGTAGACTATAGAGTCCTCCGGTAGTTATTAGAAATCTAGATTTTTTTGAAATTCTTCACGGAGGCTACGAAGTCGTGACGGAGAAAATGAATTCTCGATTTTTGAGTATAACAAATCAATAATTCTAAAAAAAATTTCTAACAAATTGTACTAACTTCCCTTTCTTTATTAGAAATCTAGATTACTACATATATATCTCCGTGCTTTCAGAAAAGGGAGCTAGCAACCTAGCACCAGCATTTGTCTTCCTAGCTTACAAAAATAAGGTGCTAGAAAATAGAGGGTAAATGTACTCTGCTCTTTGGAGTGCATTGTATATTTGTACTATGAATTATATAACAGAAAAGAAGAAAATAGATTTTACTGTTAGGGAAAATAAATGCACCGACGAATAATTTGAGATAATAAACCCGTTTGCCCAGTCACATTGCCTTCCCCAGCCTTGCTGATGCTGACACCACACCACCCCTACCACTTCAATTTCAAAAAATAAAACTAAACAAGCTAAGAAATATTTTATACTTCTATCTAGAATTTTACTTATGTTATATTATAATTTTGGTATCACTAGTTTCTTAAAAAAAAAAAAAAAGTACAACCAAAATAATAAAGTTGAACAAAAAGACAATACAGCATTGCCTCAACCCGCTACAAGTTTTACTACAGCATCAACTCCCTAGCACTCCTCCTTACTGTCAGTGAGCCCTAGAAGGAGATCAGCAAATGCACTAATGATGTATTTATGCGTCTGTTTGCTATTCAAGGCGAGGTAGCAGAGCAGCAGCTCATGGAGGCGCGCCCAGTGGGCCCTCTCGTCCAGCCCCAGTGCTTCCACCATCTCCTCCATAGACCGCCTGAAGTCGCCGTACGGGTCGGGTGAATAAGTCGGGACCGCCACACCCGACCCGATACCATAAACTGAAACTGCAGCCGAGTCGATGATCGACTTTGATCGGCCAGGACATGCCGGGAAGAAACGGCGAGAGGCAATGGCAGAGCACAGGTCGTTATCCTTGGGGTTGACGTCATCTTCGGAGGTAGTAGCGGTGGGAGAGGTGGATGTGGGATTTAGGGTTTCGGAGTCGTCAGAGGGGTCGTAAAGGTAATTAAAGTTTTTGAAGAGCGCAGAGTTGGAAGAAGAGGAGGCGGAGGTGGAAGGAGCAGAGTCGGAAATAGGGAGAGGTGGAGGAGCAGAATCGGAAGATGGCCGCTTCAGGCGGGAGAAGCACCCCAGCATTTTTGGCTCTTTCTTTACTGCTGCTGCTGCTTCCTTTTTGTTTGTTTGTGTTTTGGTTTTAGTTTCCTTTCCTTTTTGTAAAGTTGTAAACCTTTTCTGTCTTTTGGGTAATGGAAAGAGGGTGGAAGAGAAAGACGGGGCAATGAGGAGGGAAAGTGGTCTGGTTGGTTTTATAGCTGTTTGTTTCTAACTGAAATACTGAATGCATTATTTCCGTTTTGTTTTACTTGAGGGCATTTTATGCACATGCCTCTGCCCTTGTCATTTTATTAAAAATTTGAAAAATGTGTCCTTCCACAGTTCCACTTCCAGACTAATGCACTCTGGTTCTTTAATTTTCATTAATTTTAAACAGTAAAGCTTCTGTACTAATAATTGTCCTTATAATTGAGAATAGCGTTGTTGTTTTCATTCTAATATATCAATTTAAATCTGGCCATAATTTTATGCCTTCCAGCTACTGTCCCTCGTATGTTATTACATCAATAGAAGTGCATGTCTGAAAAGAAAGTTTATATACTACATATGTAATGTTATCAAGGTTCTCGGTGTAAAGCAGAAAATAACAAACTAAAATAAATGAGGATGCTGCTCCAGTGCTGCTGTCTGACTGAATTAAAGCCCACGTAATAAATAGTTACCGGCTTGACGAAACAGCCGTTGGATGTTTTCTCCATCGACTGTTGTCGACCGTCAAACAATCAACAGAGCAGAGACTACGGATGTGTGCCCCACGCCCCCACTGAATTACTGAAAGTCTAAAAGAATAGAACAGCAACTGTACGGATGTGATTTGGTACGGAAGTAATCAACGGTTGGGATCTCAAAATACTCCCCTGAAGCACTTATCCCCTCTATTGCGTGTGAGCAGCGCAAATAGGAGTCCGCATCGTCTGCATTAACTCAAAAGATAATCTTTTCAGTTAATGCATATGGACCGTCTGATTTGTGCGGATCTGATTCACACGAATCTTGAATCTGATCGGACGGTCCAGGTGTATTACCTCAAAAGATATTTTTTTTAAGGTAATGCAGAGGATACGAACTCTGCAAAGGGTGCCTTTTTTTTAATTTGAAGCAAATAGTGCCGATACTGTTCGCCTGAACCAAAAAAGAAAAGGACAAAAACTATTCGGGAGACAATTTTTACTCTGCGCTTTCTTTTCAAAGAAATTTCGAACTTATGCCTAAATGTTGATGGCATGTGGCCAGAAACTGTGTGACCTCGTGAGTCGTGATTAGGTTACACAGTAGTGGGCTGCATACAATCAGAACTTTTAGGTATACATACATTTGTTTTTTATCAGGTATATTTAGTTGTTTTTTTAAAAAAGAATGAAAGAAGATATCGTCAACACGTGAAAAGTGCAAATTTCTATATCCAGAAGGAGAAGTTACGGCGCTCAGAGCTGTAGATCTATATAGGGAAATGTCTCGGGATTAAGAATTAGCCGATTAGGTATAGCACCCATCTCAATGCAAACTGACGGCTCACAGTGTACTGTAATTTGCAGAGTATTGAAGAGTATAAAAAATCAACTAGTGGCGTTCAAGAATTAAAATTCCGAATTATGAGGATAAATATTGTTAAATTAAATTATTGTATTGAATTATAATATTTTCAATTGTAAATAATTAATTAATAAAAAAATCCGAACTTTATATTAGGTGATTGGGTTTTGCAGGTTCGGCGCATTTTATATTTAACAAAAGTTAGTTACAAAAAAACATAAGTGTTCGTAAATTACAATTGAAAAATATAAATAAAAGAAAACATGAATATTGTACTTAAAAATAGCTAGACAAAATTTACTTAAAAAAACTATAAATCACAAGATATCACATTATAAAAAAAATCTTAAGAAAAAATAATTTAAAGTTATTGGGTCGGATTTTACTTTATCTTTTTTTCGAAATCCATATCCAAAGTTTATGTCGAGTTAATCAAAATTCAATCAATCTATATTCTATAACAAAAAAAAAAAAAATTTAAAAGCGTGGTAGAAGCTACCAGACTAGAAAACAAGAAAATAAAATTACAAAAGCAGCGTAGGTAACACACTATTATCCTTGTTATGTATGTGGGTCTGATTCTAGAAGTATGTGGGGAGTGGCAGGGGTGCAGCAGCCCCCTACAAGCGGTGTCTGAGACTACGACTGTTGAGCTTGGAGGATTTTATTTTCAGAGAAGTCAATTGCATGAAAATTCTTTAACCGATGGCCCAGATTAGTCAAATTATTCATTAAGATGTGCGGTCCAGATTAATCCGTTTTTTGCACCCTTTCAGTGGGTTATGTATTTTATATATGCATTAAATCTCTCTGTAATTGTTGTAACTGACTTTGAGAAATAGTGGATTTTGTTTGGCGAGTAGCCGTGGGTTTTCTTCCCTTAAAGGGTTTCCCACGTAAAAATCTGCGTTTTGTTTGTGATTTTTCTCAATTTTCTTTCTTTCTTTCTGTGTTGTGTGATTGCTCTCTGATACTCAAATTCTCAACAATCCTTGCAATCCATGAGCCGCACCAGTGTTATGTAACTATGGTAGAATTCGAATTTTTCAGAAAATGAGACTTTTTGGTTTAGGTTTTTTTTTTCTAGAGAATGGTAGAAATAAAAAATTTGGCATTTGAGCAGACATTTTTTGCAAACGAACAAAAGCTTTTGAGTCTAACTATGAGCATCTCCATTTAAAAGTTAAATTACAAACCAATTATTACAATGTTGATGCAGTAAACGATACACCAATCGGAAGGATTGAGAACAATTATAAATTTTCTAAATTTGCTTCATTAGTAATTTGATTAAAAATAGCACATAGCAAATGTGATTTTAATTGTCAATTTGAGAGATGTAATAGAATGAATGAAAAACATGTAAAATAAATTACATATTTAATAAATCTCACAATTCGACATTACAATAAAATGGCACATGGCATATGTAATTTTGTAAATTTGCTTCATTTGTTTTGTCTGTCTGTTTGTTTGATTAAGCAAGGGCATTAGTTTATAGGTTTTTCTGCTTTTTTGCTTTTTTGCGTGTTACTCTGTAACATATTTATTGTGAAGGATTTGTAAGGTGTAATCTTATTGTTAGGGTCCATTCGGATGGAGCAAATATTTTACTGTTTATGTAGGGAAAAAAAAATTTCACTCAAATTGAATTTTTATTTTCTCACGTAAACTGTAAAAATCAGCTCATAAATTTTACAATTTCATTTTCATTCCCTTTTCTCTCCATTCGCCGAAGAGGACCTTAATGAATGCAAATCCTTAGCAGTTTTTGTGAAGTTTCTCAAAAAAAAAAAATAATAATTAAAAAGATGTATATGATTCCAAAAATTTGTCAAAATTAGCCAGAGATGCCGATGTGATAGAAAGATTATTTTATGATTATAAAAATTGAAATGTTGTAATGCAACCCTACTGTTGTGATTATATTTATAAGCTTGACCTAGCAACTGAGTACGCTAATTAGCTGTCGCTCTCTCGCACCTACGGACCTGTGCACCAAACACCCAACCAGGGAAATTAATACCATTATTTTTCCAAAAGGTCTTCAAAATTAAATTGGATTTCTACCAACCTTCCAGTAATAAAAAGTATTGTTAGATGCCTTGTTGTTAGGGGCAAAACCGGTATGAATAATATTCGATTTTATTTGATCTGTATTCAAAAACTTAGATATAAATATTCTATATCCGAATATTCGTGTGAATAAGGATATTAATATGATTGTACATTTCAATAATCCGTATTCAAATAGTAGATATATACCATATATTTTAATATATATTATAAGAATTGTATGTTATTTATTATTATAATTAGATAAATTTATGAACTTTAATATTTTTTATATTATTTTTATAAATCCAATCTGATTCGGATCCGAATCCGTATCTGTATGTCTGATATCCGTTCCGTATCCATATTTAGAAAATAAAAAATAAACATATATAAATATAATTTTACCACTGTCCGCTCCGTTTTCACCCCTACTTGTTGTGATGCTAATAGTATTGAGCTGACAATTGAATCATGATTTCTATAACAATATTGTAGGGATTTAACAAGGACCTTGATTCATAAAAAAAAAAAAAAAAAAATCTTTTTAAAATCGATGTTACCGAATAGCTGCCCCCAACAACTAATAATAATATATATAACAGATGAGTAACAAAATATATTATTTACAAGTTCGACAAATTATTGACGTTACTTTGTACCAGTGAACTGAAAACGATGTTAAGTATTCTATTATTACAAGTTTGACGAGCAATTATAAATTTCTAATAAAACAATCCAACTTTAATTTGTATGGTCGATGCATGTCTATCAGGTGTTATGCAAAGTATGAATTGTCTAATGTGATTGTTTTATTTAAAATTTTAAATCTTATATGAAATAAAATTTATGTCTTTTTAGAATTTGTTACTATTTTTTATAAAAATAAAATAATTGATATTGAATGGTGATTTTTTTTTTAAATCGATGGACTTCTCTAGTAAAAAGTAGTAGTAAAAAGAACTTAAAAAATATATAAATATAAATTGCTACAAAATTCAAGATTATAGAACGCAATGAGTTGTTTAGATTAATAATTTGAATTAAAAAATTATAATTCAAAATCCAAATATAAATTGTTTAGTGTGGTTGTTTGATTTAAAATTTAAAATCTTATATGATCTCAAATTTATGTCTTTTTAGAATTTGTTACTATTTTATATAAAGATAAAATAATTGATATTGAATGATGATTTTTTTTTTAATCAATGGACTTCTCTAGTAAAAAGTAGTACTACAAAGAACTTTAGAAAAATATAAATATAAATTGCTACAGAATTCAAGATTATAGAACGCAATGAGTGGTTTAGATTAATATTTTGAATTAAAAAAATATAATTCAAAATTAAAATACCATCGAAATTAATGGTGCTTTGTAAATGACCTCAACCTACCTTTTTTTCAATGTTGTACCCATACACGCCTTCCGCGATTGAGATTTTTACATTGTATTATTGGCGTGTACATTAAGGGCGTGTTCGGCGTTTAAATGGGATTGGAAATGGGTACAGTAATTGAACTGATTTTTACTATGCTCGTGGGAAAAATAAAATTTAGTCTAAGTGAAATTTTTTTTCCCACGCGCACAGTAACGCACCGAACAGACCCTAAGTGATATTTCATATATTAAAGAAAAGAACTCAAATGCCTCGTTGCTTTATCCTTTAATCGTACTTTAATATTTTTTTTCTTCAATTTTAAAGTTCAAACAGATAATCTAAATGGCTCAATATGATATTTATACTCAAATATGATTGGAGACCAAATTTTATATTTTTAAAATTTTTTTACTATTTTTTAAGATATATACAAAATCATTGTTTTTCAAAAAATTGCGGACCATCTAAAAACAATTATTTTGTACATATCTGATGAGTATTTTAAGTATAGGATTTATGTATTGGATTATACTATTTTTGCCTTTAAATTTATTATCCTTAATATCCAAAGAAAGATTTATTGCAAGGGCACAACCAATGAATGTAGTACTTAGGGTGTTGAACCACAGAGAGCATGGTAAATACTTAGCTTAAACTTTAACAATTAATTTCAGAAAATAAAAGAAAGTAAAGTACAAATAAAGTAAATTGAGCAATTTTGCTCTAACTTTTCTAAGGTTGGACTCAATATCCAGAGAGAGGAGTTTCAAACAATAAATGAAAATAAAATAAAGAAAAGAAAGATTGGTTTGCTTTCAAGTTGAGGAGATCTAGGGGTATTCGGTCTACAATCCCTTGTTAATCCTATCTATTCAGTATTATTTAAATTCATGTATGATTTGATGAGGTTTCTAATCTAAAATGTTAAAAAGGGTCACGGTCGTGAATTAATAACGTGCCTATATAGTTTCGGACTTCACAGTCATTCTTCACCTTAACTATCTAGACCCATTAAGCTCTTATTAGCCTATTTCAACTAATTATTGATACAACTATTTTGGTGGGTTGAGTTAATGTTCCTCGAATTTTAGGGCTGTCACCATCTTAAAGGGATATTTAACAATCACGTTAACACGAGATATATATCAATACTTAACCAATCTATGTGTCATAAGTAGGGGTTTGACTTCACGGTCGTTCTTCACCAAACCCAAACCCTTAATTTCTATAGTTCCGGATATGGATATCAAAGTACAATCGCTTCTAATCCAATTCCTAAGATATTTTGTGTTCGTAATTTGGTACCATCCTATATAATCCTAGCAATATTGGTTATTTCGAATTCAACACGGGAGTTGTGCAAGTCAAGTACTAACTATGTAGTTAATACAAATGATAAATCACATAAATTAACAATCAAATCCCATAAAACAATAATAATAAAAATAAATATTTAAATAAAATAGAATTAAACAAGTTCATGTATTAACTTAGATCCCTAGAGAGATATATACTTTCTCTTGGAGAGATTAATTACAAAAGTTGGCAAAAATAAGAAGTAGAATAAAGAAACAATTACATCTTTTATCAAATTAAAAACCTCAATCTTGTCGAATTTTTGGAAAGATCTTCTCCTTCTCCTTCTTAGAAAAACTTCTAGAACTTCGAGAATTGTTGTAGATTTATCGTTGTATTTTATAATAATTGACATGCACCAAGAGGTGAGAGAGAGATATGAGAGTTGTGTCTTGAATGGGAATGGAAACCCCCCCTTTTTATACCCAAGGATATTATCCAATTTAGAGGCTAGAAGGTGGGGTTAGTGGGTGCTATATTTGAATTATTTTCGAGACTGTCATGTCCACATTTGGCTGTCAAAACATGTCCTTGATGCGCTAAAAATAGAAACCGTGTTGAAAACGTGTAATTCTGGCTATATGCGGGCTCAGTGCGTCTGCACTGGCGGTGAGTGCGGATGGATGGCCCGCACTGGCTCCAACTTTCCTTATTTAAATTCCTGAAAATCCTGTTTAAATAACCTGAGTGCGTTCGCACTGGATGTGAGTGCGGATGGATGACCCGCACTGGCTGATAAATGCGGACGCATTACGCTCATACTTTTTCTTCTGAGGAGCTGCGATGTTGGAAATTTGGCTAAGTACTAAGTGCGTCCACACTGGGAGCCTCTTTCTTCATTTTTCATCATTTAGCAGTCAAAAGCTAAGCAAATACAGTAACTTGATTCTAGGTGTATTATAATTACTTTTTATTCAGAATACATGATATTTGGTGTTGTTTTATGATAAAATCTAGATCGAATGTATATATAATTTATACTTATCAATATCTCAAAAAAAAGTAACAAATTTCCAAAAAAATATAAAAGTTGGTCTCCAATCATATTTTAACGTGGATATTATGTTAAACGGTTTATATCCTCTGTTTAAACTTTGAAATTAAAGATAAAGATGTTGGCATATGATTAGAGCATAAAGTAATGGGGGCACTTGAGCCCTCCTCATTAAAGAAATATATTTCTTGTAAGATATTAAGTAGAGGGTTCAAATGCCTCCATTTTTAACAAGGAAAAATTTTTAGTGTGTCCATCAAAACTTTAAAAATAGCCAATTTCTCCCTGAATACATCATAATAGTCAATATCCCCATATAAACTTAACTTTCTTTCTTTTATCCCCTTTCATCTATTTTATCTATTATTTAATTATTTTAAAAAATGTATTGACCAATATACCCTTTTATTAAATGGAGGTGTTGAATAAGTTTCTAAGAATGATTGAACAGGAGAAAAAAAACATTAAAACAATATCTTCCTTCCTTCCATCCTTATAGTGTGATTCGCTAGAACTTTGATCCTAAACTGAAAACTGTAGCTCGTGATTGAGCAAGTCACTGAGTGGGGATCGGGTCATCAGTTCAACTGGCAGCAATGGTTTTCTATATATCTTATCCTCCCCTGCGACAACGCAACATTCATGCCAAGCAACTAAGTGAAAATTACTCCAATCGGTAAAGACCCAAAGCTGCACAAGACTATAAAATTTGGGGTATTACGAGGTGAAACTAGAAAGTTGATAAATTTTGAAATAATGATTCATGTCACAATAGTGCGCTTCCGTATAGTTAGACCAATACAATTTTATCCTGGTATCTAGGGAAAAAAATTAATAATTTGAGCAAAGCAGGGATAAATTACTACATCTGTACAAGAACAGTAATAAAAGTTGATAGCATTTAAATAAACAATTGGAGAAATGGGATCCCTAATAGTCAGATCAGTATCAGAGAATTACATTCAATACATAAGAAAGCAGTTCCCTGGTATTAACTGGTATGTTATCAAAATTTTATACTGTATTCTTCGATTTTATCAGAAAAGCTTTCTTAAAAAAGCACGATTTATTATGCACATTACAAATTGAGTTTCAAATTAAACTATTCAAGTAACAAGATAATGTCCAGACAACATGAATACAAAAATTCAATTTATCTACAACAAATCTAATACGACAATCACAAGCAATTCAATAATCGAACCTACCTGTATAGTGAAATACCAAACTATATGGATAAAGAAAAAGAAGGAGATAAGATTACCCCTTTAGTGAAGGCTAGTCGATGACGCTCGGACTCTCTCTCTTTTGTTTTTTATTGGAACAACGCTTGGACTTCTTGATGTTGTTTTTGTGAGCCTTGTATGTTCATACATAAGAAAAACTTAGCTTTTAATCACAAGATACAGTATTCAGTAGTACGGGATCAAAGTTCTAGTGAATAACACTGTACGTAGGGATGGAAGGAAGATGAAGTTTTCATGTTTTTTCTCTTGTTCAATCATGCTTAGAAACTTATTGGACATCTCCCTTGCTCAAAAAAAACTTATTGGACATCTCCATTTTAACAGAAGGGCCTATTGGTCAATATATTTTTTAAAGAACTAAAATAAAAGATAAAATAAATAAAAGGAGATAGAAGAAATAAAGTTAAGTTTATATGTGGATATTGGCTATTATGAAATATTCATGGAGAAATTGGCTATTTTAAAAGTTTGAATAGATACACCAGAAATTTTCTCTTTTAAAAACTTTAATAATTTAAAATTTAAAATTAAAAATCAAAATAAAACTGTTGGATATAATCTACATCATTTTATCTATGCACGTATAAAAAATTATGACATTTCAATTTTATTTTGATTGTCATCGAGAGCTTGTAAAAAACGCACTAATGTGGATGATTTCTAGGCGTTGATTTTTGAACTTATTGATTCACATAAAAACAAAATTGAAATGTGATAATTTTTTATAAGCATATAGAGAAAATAATATAGATTACATCTAACAGTTTTGTTTTAACTTTTAAGTTTTAAATTTTGAGTTATTAAAGTTTTAAAAAATAAAGGCATGATGGAGTGAGACATTAATTTAAACCCACCTCTATTAAGTATTAATATAAATGAACAAGTCGTGAGATATGATGTACTTCCCAATTAGTTTGAATCAAATTGACAGATGGGGATATGACACTTGACATTAGAGGAGACAATTGAAATATATGTATGTATTTTTAAATTTATTTTCGTTTCTTATCTCATGTTTATCAGCATTTAAGGATAAAAATTATATAAATATGCAGCTTATAAAATTCTAAGAGAAGACTCTTTAAAATTTTAGCTTATAAAATTATTTGATATTTTTAAAAGGTAATGTTTAAACTAAAAGATTAATTGTAGACATACTTTTTTCAATTGTTAAATAAGAAGTGAAAAGTCGTTTTGCCTTTCATCAAACAAGTAATTAAGATCTTTAATAGTTGGATTTAATAATTTTCAATGGATGTCCAATCAAATTTCATGGACCTATCCAAATAATAAAAAATGCATCTATAATTTTATTTATTTATTTGTAAACGATTTCTTAAATAATCAAATAAATATACCACAAAAATTTGATATATATACTAGAATTACCATTTTAATAATTCCCAAAGCTTACATTAAGTGCAGAATGATTTACTTTTCGCGAGGATAAAAAAATGATTTTTCTTGATAGAGTATTGTTATTATTCAGTCTTTTTTTTTTTGCGACGATACTATTCACGAGGGAGTACTGTCATAAATATATTTTTTTCCTCACGAAAAGTGTCTACTCTGTTGTTGTGCGCAGCAATTAAATGCCCTCATAATGATACCTTGTAATAGGGGTGTGCCAAATAGTTTGTTATAGAAGATTTGGTTCTTTTTTGAGACGCTTTCTTGATTACTCAGCATTATTAATAATTATTAATATATATATGTACATGTTACATGTACAAGTTGAGCCTAAACATGAAACCAAGAATCTTAAATCCAGAGCCATTCTATCATGTTTAAGAGATCGATGCTGTACTTGCCTATTTATTTTACATTGATGGTAGGTTGCCAGAATGCACATGACCTGTTACCTGTTACCTGTTAGTGTCGCACACAACTTGGGTATGGATTGCTATTTCCACTACCAAAATTGATGTACATAATTAATTGCAAATATTATATTATATGATTTGGATCTACTACGAGCTTCTTTTGAATGCAATGGAACCGACAATTGTATCAATCATTTGTTTTGTTCCTATTTTGAAATACTGATTTGGTATTCCTCCCAACTAATTCCCCCACATAGGAATGGGATGTCGCTTGGACAGTACGAGTGTGGGAGCTGTGAAAGGAGAGGAATCGGAGGATTTTATCTCATGAATATAAACAAGTGATAAGTTTAATTAATGAATCGGTACAATAAACTTTTCTTTGGGGATCCAATTGTTAAGAGCGAGTTTGTAAGGAGAAGAATGGGTACTCATGATCAAAACCGATCATTTACGGTGCTAATTAATGCTTTATTTACTATTTAATATGTAGGAATTGTATTAGAAAAATCCACTTGGGTATGTATATATTTTTTTTATCAATATATTGTCAGCTGGCTTCTTGCCAGCTGACCTTAAAAAAAAACTCCTCCACATAAGAATTGCAAAATACGTATTCCAATCAATTTCTTGTTCCAATACCAAACATTACAGAATTAGCTAATTTCTAATAAAAAAAAATATCACAAGTGTAATATAGATGAAATAGTAAAAAAAAATTGTGTAGACCTTAAGGGGGACGTTTGGTTCATTTTTTTGGAAGGCTATTTTCTGTCATCTCAATACCATTTTTTTTCATTATCGTGTTTGACGAAAATAGTAAGGAAATAAATATGGTAATGTGTGATTATTTTACTATTATGATATCATATTTCATGATTATTGTGTTGTCCATGGAAAAAATGGATTTATTTTATTTCTGCTTGACTAGAATCATTTTTTAAATAATTTTTGTTTTGAAAATTAAAATTATTATTTGATTTTCTTGAATTTATATAGCCATTATAATATATACTAAATCAAACACTGTAATTATTTATTTCATAAAATATTGAAAGTGATAATAGCATCAATATTACCATAAATAATATTCCTTAATATTACATGAAATGATACGTTAGCGCGAACCAAATACTACTTAAAAACAAGTAAACAACATTCTTATATTGTGAACAAAATGCTTCAAAGCAAACGCATTCACCAAAATGTAGCATAAATAATATAATCTAGCTAGTTAGAATAGAAGCGCATTTTAAAGTCGGGAAATTAATAAAATTGGGACAGGATACACGATATCCGCTTGTCTGTTACAGCGAAAACCCCACACTGGAATTAATAAAGATATCCATTCAACAGACCCGTAGATTCTCTTGTTTTGACAACATGTTTCTCTTGCCTAATTTTAAGATCTTCAATTGTGGCTCTTTTGGCACCTAGCAATCTAGCTAGGTCGCTCATGGGACTAGAAGAAGAAAAATGTTTTATCCTCTTCAATTTGTACGGAATGCATCGGACGGCTGTAGGTAAATCTGAACTAGCCCATTTCACATCCAACGGTTCAGACTTCAGAATCCGAATATCTGAAATGATAAATTTTGCCCTACATCATAAATTTAGTTACCACCTTTATTATTTTTAATCTAGTTGTTTTTTTTTTAATCTTTTTTAATATATAGAAAATCTAACGACTTGTAAGATAACTGCACTGTCAAAACATAATAATTGTATTGTAGTTATAATCTGTGTTATTAACATAAAAGTTTCATAACCTTAAAAAAAAAACATAAAAGTTTCATATCATCAAAAAATAGCGTCGGCATAAGCAAAATAGTTCATATGAGGCGGATTTATATACATTGAATTGGGGTCAATTGATCTATATATATATATTTTTTCTTCTAATTTTTGTTTTATACATGTTTTTTTATATTTAATTTATAATAAAATGTTATGACTAGTGTACAATTGACCTCATTCTAAGTTTAAAATTTTATGTAATTAATTTATATTTTATATTTAATCTCTATAGTTTGAAATTCCGATCCTGCCAATTCATGTTCAGACATAATATTTCTACCTCTGCACTAAACACTTTCGTTATCACATCATAATTTTTTTCTTTTGACTAACCTAGTTAGAATTAATCAAAAATAAAAAAAAAGTTTGTAAAGAATAAATGGAAATAAAGTATATTAATTTGTGATATGTACAAACAAGCCTTCAATTTCTTTGACTCTGTTTGGCAGATTACTGTTCACGCAAGGAAAAAAAAATTCACTCAGACCAAAGTTTATTTTCTCACGGTGAACAATAAAAATTAATTCAAAACTTTTTACTCTTATTCCCATTTTTATTCCTTAGCAGGCCGCCGAACAGGACCTGAAAGAGAAAGTCTCCCCCATTTTAGGAAATTCAAATCCAATGAAGTAATTCAACTTTGGCTTTGGATCGGAATTATCCGATTCGAATCCGTGATAATCCATCCGAAATGGAGCGCACACATTTCAAGTAACGAATCTGAATCCCGAAGTAATATTGAGCGACAAATTCAAATCAGACGGTTCCAATCCAAAACCTAAAGTTGAGTTATTTAAGGAGATCCGGACCCCATTTTAGAATGGTCACAGAGAATACCAAAGCAAGCAGTTTGTCCAGGTCACATTTTAGGATGGTCACAGAGAATGCCAAAGCAAACAGGTTTTCTTGTCCCGGTCTCATGTGGGATTGGAAAAAATTTGACTGCTTACCATTTGAGAAAACCGAATTCTTGAAATGAATTGATTTGAGTGGTTGTTTTTATATTGATATTGTATATAAATGGATGCATGCTTCCAGTGGTTGTGGGGCTCTAGAGAGTAGAGACCATGGCATGGAGCAGTCAGAAAATATTCATTTCAACCTATTCCAAAAAGATTTTTTAATTATCTGAATCTCCCCCAACATAATTTATCTTTTCCTCTTTTGTTTTGCTTTGTACTCACGCTTACCTATCTATTTTAATTGCGAAATCTTTAAACAATTTTTTTGTTTTGTTTTGTATAAAATCAAAAGTAAGACAAAACAACATGAGAATAACAAAACCCAAGATTTTTTTTCTTCTATTTTTAAAGTGAATGTCTTTTAAAAACAAGAATAAAATAATGATTCAAAAATTTTATTTGGAATTTGAATTTTTTAATTATTAACAAAATTGTGTTGATGATGAGACACTAAAAAAATAAATATATATTTTCTGAATGCATTAGTAATTTATATTAAAAAAAAAACTTGGAGAAGATATTGGTAATTTTGCACAAATGATTATTTTAGTAATACAGTATTTGTCTTGGTCTCTCTTTTCTCTCCGAAGTACAAATTGTCTTGATTTGGAGATCGAATCTTCTACACTCCTGGGAGCAGAAAATTTTTACCTCTGGAGTCACTGCCAGTAAGTCTGAAGTAGGTTCTAGATTAAATATTTAAATGTTAAAATTGATTCTAATTCCATCTGGAAATAACTTTAGGAACAGAAATTTTCTGCACTCCGGAAAGCAAGTGATCCCGTTCTCTTGATTTGGATGGTTGATTGATATTGCACAAATCATTGATAGTGAATGAAATAAGCACAAACAGTCAAACAGAGGCATGCATGCTCCAAAATTTTAAAAGACATGGAGATTAATAGTACTCTGTGTTTTGTCCTCTTCATGGACATCAATTCAGACCTCGTGGATTCATTCATGGCGAAGTAACCAATCTCTTGAGTTTAGCGGTTATATAGATAGCTGATAGCACATAGATTGGACTGTGTTTACAGTAGGGTTAGGTTTGACTGTTTAAATTCTACTAGTTCTTTCAATATGCTGATCCAGACAATTAATTTTTTATTGGACAGATACCATTTAAATATGAAGGTTCCCTGATTATGCCAATGGGCAACAGCATGTACGATCCCTGCTTCTCATACTTTTTTTTAAAGAAAATAAATAAATAAAAAATCAGAGGATCAAATTGTGAAACTTCCTGACAGTGTAGCGGCAAAAAATTTCGTAGATCGTGATTCGGTTTGAGTTTGATTTGAATTTGATTTAAGTTTAGTTCGATTCGAAATTAGTTCGTTCTGAAATAAATTGAACCAGTTTGGTTTGAATCTTATTCAAATCAAATTCAAACTGGGTATAATTCGTTCGAAATTGATTAACAAACTCAAATAATACAACCAATGAATTCAACAATTGATCTTTAATAATGCAGGAATCAAACTTATATCTCAGCTCAAAATGGTTAATATATTGGTAACTTATAATTAGAAAAATATTTCAACAACATAACAAATTAACAATGAAATAAGTTCCATTTGACTAGGTCTATGCTGTGATTTAATCAATCTAACAGCGTAAAAAGTAAGGAAATCTTGAACTGACCCATAATTCATTAGTATGAATTTGTGAAAAGTAAAAAAAAAAAATGTGAATTTTGTTCTGCGAGAAAAAAACTAATGCATAAACTACTAGTATAACTAGGGCGGCCAAAAAAAATTGTAGTTCTTAATTCAAAATCTTTAAACAAAAATTTTATTTGCTTCGTATAAAATCAAAAGTAAGGCAAAACAACGATGAGAACAACAAAACCCAACATTTTTTCTTCTTCTATTTTAAAATGTTAATGTCTTTTTAAAAACAAGAATAAACTAATGATTCAAAAATTTTGTTTGGAATTTTGAATTTTTGAATTATTAACAAAATTGAGTTGATGATGAGACACTAAGAAAATAAATATTATATTTTCTGAATGAATTAGTAATTTATATAAAAAGAAAATAACTTGGGGAAGACACTGGTAATTTTGCAAAAATGATTATTTCAGTAAAACAGTATTTCTCTTAGTCTTTCTGTTCTCTCCAGACTCCAGAGTACAAATTGTCTTGATTTGGATGGTTGATTGATATTGAACAAATCATTGATAGTGAATGAAATAGGTACAAACAGTCAAATAGAGACATGCATGCTTCAAAATTTAAAAAGACAGGGGAGATTAATAGTACTCTGTGTTTTGTCCTCTTCAATTGATACACATGCACATCAATTCAGACCTAATGGCAAATTAACCACTCTATTGACTTAGCGGTTATATGGATAACTGTTAACTGATACTGATAGCACATAGATTAGTCTGTGTTTACAGTACGGTTAGGTTTTACTGTTTAAATGCTACATGTTCTTTCAATATCCTGATCCAAGCAATTAATTTTTTATTGGACAGATACCATTTAAATATGAAGTTTCCCTGTTCATGCCAATGGCCAACAGCATATATAATTGCAAATTTTTTATCTATAGAAATTAAGAAAAAGAAAAAAGAGAAAAACAGAAAGAGAACATCATATTTTAAATATGATTGGTAGAATTTTTATTGATCATAAAAAAAAAAAAATTGAATCCGCAGAAATTATATCGATTTTTTGGATTTGTTTCTTTTAAATTTTTTCTAGTAAAATATTTTTTTATACAAATATTTAGAGTATCTTAAAAATCTATATATAATAGAAACATTTCATCTATTTTTTAAAAAAAATTTTACATTTTACTAGAGATCTAAAATAATAATTCTCTCTATCTATGCATCAGATTTAAAAAAAAAAAACTAAGTTTGAATCCATAAAAATCTTACCAATATTTCTACCAATTAAAAATATGATGTACTCTTCTTCTTCTTTTTTCTTAATTTTTAGTTTTTTACAGATAAAAAAAAATTCCCTACACGATCCCTACTTCTCATACTTTTTTTTAAAAGAAAATTAAAAAAAAATTAGAGGATCAAATTGTGAAAATTCCTGACGGTGTAGCCTTCAATTTATTTTTATTTTTTTTTTCTTGAGGTTGCTCATGAGGCAGTTGTCGATTGCACACTTGCACCAACCAAAAAAAATACGGATGGAGCACGGTCACATTAATGAAAATTTGAAGGAAATAATTTGTGCATCAGATTACGTTCTATTCCGATATTTTTTTTGCACGTTCTTTGCAACAAACTTTGTTCCAAGATACTTAACACATGGACTCAATCAAATTTAAATTAAGCGTCCTGAATTCAGAAAAGGACGGATTATATTGAACATATCTTCATTTGAGAATGCAATAATTAGAATATTGGTTATTAATATAATAAAATTCAAAATGCGAATTTCATTCCTTTTTTTTTTAACTTCGATAGACTGTGTTAAATTTCATGCAGTTTATAATTCGACTAGTTATATACTTAAGCAAGTTTTCAAAAAATATTATTAAAAGGGAATTAAACCATTTAAGCAATTGGACTTCTCAGCCAATGTTAAATCTTAAAAATGAGAAATGTAATACAGTTGAATAAGAAAAAGTTATAAAACTGTTGGTTACTCAAATGTCGAGATTTTATTCTCTCACAAAGCTTCTGCAAAGGTTAAAAATATATATATATATATATATATATCTTACCATTAATTTTAGTTTTTTTTTTTTTTTCAAATGCTTGATCAATTCGATTCTCTCTCACGACTTTACAACATCTGCGAAAGTTAATGAAAAAAGAAGAAGAAAAAGAATACTCCGCCATTATTTATTTTTTATTTTTTTTCAAATGCTCAGTCGAGGTTTAAAAAATTGATACTTCAGTTGTAGGACTAACAGACATTTATTGCACCAAATTTTATATAAAACCTATATAAAATGTAGAAAGCAAAACATTTATGTTCTTTTTTTTTTTTTTGATAATTTATGATATATAAAATAAATGTAATAATCAATTTACCTCAATAATAAAAATCTGTAAGATCAGCGCCATTCGTGACTTGATATATATGTTACAAAGAAAACAAAGAAACACGACGAACCAGTGGAATCGATCCATGGCGTTGAGAAAGAATTTATATTCATATTATAATATGATTAATAACAACAATTATTTGCAATGAGGATGAGTGGGGGGGAACAGGAGAGATTGCATACCCCTGGACCCTGCCTTCCAACTCACAACATCACGGCATTAGTCACGAGTGTCTGGGCCCCATTTTGAAGCTTCCCCGTACGGTCGTCTACCCTGCTTGCTCAGGTTGTCCGTACCATTACATATATGTTGATCTGTATAACGACTTAGACTGGCCACCACTGCATGGGACAGTTGGTAAAGGCATAGTCCCCCTACGGAAGGGACATGGGATCGATTCTGCTTGGGGGCAGAATTGGAGCCTACGGACTTTACTCAAAAAAAAAAAATAACGACTTAGACTGAGCGTGAATACATTATACACGTACTGTATAAGTGTATATCAGTATATGTATATTGAGGAGGGATTCAATTAATATCAGTATATGTATATTGAGGAGGGATTCAATTACACCTTTTTTTAGTGACACCGAATTACACTCTTTATTTACAAAGTTTTCAAAATTCAAATAGTAGATCCAAACTATTCAACATAATAAATATATTAAAATGTGCTTGCAGATCAAATTTTACATTTTTTTTTGAATTTTTATACAATCTTAATAAATAGTAAAAAAATTCAAAAAAGTATAAAATTTAATCTGCAAGCACATTTTCATATATCTATCACGTTGAACGGTTTGAATCGACTGTTTGAACTTTAAACATGTAGAGTGTAATTGAATCCTTCCTCATTATTTGATAACCCGCAATAGTAACTACAGTAGAATCTCTGAGCCAGCATATGATAGAGTCGGCGGGGGACACGTAATGGATCATGCACGATCTTCAAATTAAATTAAAAAAAAAAGAACAATAAAGAAAACAAGAAAATGAAGAGTGGATCTGTGGATGTACACTGGCAACTCCGGGGATATCAATCTGCTGTTTTTCCGAATCTAATCGTTCAAAATTTTATATTCACATATCTCTATAAAAAAAAATTTTTATGCACAAATCTCAACAAATTTGAACAGTTAGATTCAGAAAAGCAGCCTGGTGATTTTGCTTTTCTATAAGAAAAGCAGCAGATTTGATTCCCAACTCCGGAGATCAGTTGTGTCAATTAAAATAAAAATATAACACGATACGGATATTTCAGGAAGCGATCTTGAATGTGATGTGACATAAATATAAACAATTATTTGAAACTCTAATGGGCCTAAAATCCAAACATATTGTAAGCCTTCTGACGGCCCAACATCTGATGACCTTCATCATAGTTTCTGCGTTTTCACACAATTGAATTATTGAAACCCCCCAGGTTATATTAATATATTATTCACGTTGCTATTTAAATTACATAATCTTTCTAATACATATATATATTCGTTACTGATCTTTGATCTCTCTTTCAAAAGTACATAACAGGAAAATCATCTCCCCAACTGGTTTTTTACTCGCTAATTATAAATTGATTCAATGCCTGCCTCATTAATTGAATTAGTTGTATCGGTTTGATGCAATTGCAACAATTGATTGATTTTTAAGGCCTCATATAATTAAGATCCATCCAATATATCCTAACTATTAAGTTCATCTTACATTATTTATATATTTTCTCAAGTACATCTTTAACATGACAACATATATATAGAGGCGAAATTTACAAAACACAGGCACGCTAACGAAAACAAACCGAGGCATCAAAACCTAGCAAGTTATCATCTACTGCTTGTCTTGATTGAGCCGGGCCGCTGCAGCCACCGATGCAGCCACTCCGCCAGGCCTAGTCGTCATGTCTGGCTTGTTACGTATCTCTGCCCCAACAACCCTTGCAGCATCAACCTTGTCTACTGCCTTGTCCCCTGGCATCTTTGCTGTTGCATCCTATATATATATATATACACACACACACATGCATTGATTTTGACTTTAGAGAGCTTAAAGAAACAAGTACAAAAAATCTTTGAGAAGTTGAGGTTTATGCTGACAAAGTTAATGTACCGAGAGGATGTCACGTAGTTTGGTCTTTCCTTCATCGCGGGTTTCTCTAGCATTGGCATCCGCTGCAGCCAGTGCTTGAGCTGCAACACCACCTGGCACGGTTGCATTCATTCCAGTGGCTCTTGCCTCAGCAGCCTGGATAGCAGCCGCATCGCTCTTCTCCACAGGCTTGTCTCCTGCCATTAACACTGCCGCCTCCAGGGCTTCTCCTATTGTGATCTTTGCACCTTCAGGGACAAGCTCTTTCGGGACATCTGTTTCCATGCAATGAGCCACAGGCTGAAAGGAAAATTGTAACAGTTACACATAAGAGTGAAGAACTATAGAACTTTTAATCATCATATAGTTAATTAAACAAGCCTTTAATTAATCATAATATCCTAGCTAGACCTACAGTTGCAAGGTCTAAGAAACACAAATTCAATCTCTACCTGACCAGCTACGAACTCGGTGACAACACGACCACCAGGGACAACCGTCTCGGTGACATCGACACCCTGATTCGCAGGTGCATCACTTGCCTGGTCATGACCAACAACACCGGCGCGCTCATTTTGCATAGATGCTGACTGCATGACAGCTGCTGGGCCACCCTTTTGAGTCTGGCCAAGTACCATAGCCTCGGCAGACTGCATCATGGCTGCATCTTTCGGCGCAATCGTCTGCTTGGCCAAGTCTCCTTTCACATCGAACACGTCTCCGTATTTGACTCCCTGCTCCTGGCCTAATTGGCTATCATCAACTGCTCTTCTTGGCTGACCTTGGCTCATTCTTCCTTCTCTTTTCTTTCTTTACTTCTTTGGAATGGATATGATAGCTGTGTCAACTGTTCCTTCTCTGTTCTGGTGATATAAAAGGACTAAATCACTGAAGGCAGTGTCGAAATGTATAGCTGAAATTTGTATAGATTGACGGAGATGGGTCTGGAATAGAGGGATACGTGGATGAAAAATGACACGGACACGCGTTTGCTGATTGTACACGTGTCACTCGCACACAGACTTAAATTACTGGTGCCTGTGACATGCAGGATGGTGCACCTCTTATTAGTTTGCCCGTAAAAGTTGCCGCATTACAAAATTAAGAACAATACATGTAACAGCTTTCATTTTTTCTATATTCTGTTTGAGTGTGTCTGTGATACTATGCACGGCGTATCAACATAACCTCGCTATGCATATATAACTATAAATTAAATTTTATCTTTTTTTAGTTTTTTTGCTATTTTTCAGATAGATTAAAAATTACTTAATCTGAAATATTTCAGGACATTTTAAAACAATAATTTTCTAAAAAATGTAAAAATTAGTTAATAAATAAGATTGTGTTGAAGGATTTGAATTAACGGTAAGAATATTGAAAATAAAAATATTAATATATATTACGGACTAATTTGCACTATGCACAAAAATGAACAACACACCAAAACGCTATGATGATGGGTTAGGCCCTTTACAAAATAAACGTAGGCTCAATTTTTATAAAAGTATCTTTAAAGAAATAGATATCCGAATTAATATGAGCATTTATTTCGAGAAAATAATCTTATTCATCAAAGAAAAGTTTTGTGCGACAAAAGAAATAAAAAAATTAGCTCACCACAGGGATGAATATATCGCATTGAATGTTTGAATTAATTGTTGGATTTCAAAAATTAAAATTTACAACTATAATATCAGTTGTCTGTCGGTGCTCTGCATATCGCCATAGTTACCTCAAATTTGTTTAACTTAACACGCAACCAAAAGCTAATTTATAATCGTTTTTTGCATACACAATGCAATTGACTAATGATGATATGTCAAGTAATTTTATACATGCAGATACAGATATTTTTCTGTTTATTGTGTTTCTAATATAAATGTTGTTATTCTATTTGTAATCTCTATTTTTATATTAAGTACGTAGATGTCCTGATCTATATATATAATATAATATATGTATATATGTGTGTGTATAATATATGTATATGTATATATGTATATATGTATATATGTGTATATGTATATATGTATATATATGTGTATATGTATAATATATGTATATGTATAATATGTATAATATGTATAAGAGATGGGCTACGGTGAGTTGCGAAGTAAAACGCGTTTCTACTTCATGCCGTATTTTTATTTTGAAAGTCCAAACGACCGATCTGAACCGTTAGATGTTTAATCCATATTGAAATGTGTTTGGAGACCAAATTTTATATTTTTTGGAATTTTTTTACTATTTATTAAGCATTTTTTTACTATTTATTAAGCATTTTTTTAAATTGCTATTTTGTTGTGAACAGTAAAAACAATAAAATTTTCTGGACCGTCAGATCATCGAATTTCAAAATTGCTTAATAAATAGTAAAAAATTCCAAAAAATGTAAAATTTGGTCTCTAGGAAAATTTCAATATGGAGAACAAGATGAACGGTTCGGATCGATGTTTTGAACTTTAAAATCGCAAAATATGAGCGTGAAGTAAAATAGTCGCTTTACTTCGCAACTCACCGTAGCCCACCTCATATATATAATATGTATATATGTGTATATGTGTATATGTATATATGTGTGTGTATATATATGTATATATGTGCGAATGCGATTTGCCCATGTGGAACACCGAGCATCGGAAGCATAAGAAATTATAGAAAAACCTTAATTATATTATATTGTGAAATTTTTTAGTTTGCATGTATATAATTATAGAAAAACCTTAATTATATATAATTATATGTAATTATATTATATATAAATATAATATATACATATATTATATTATAGATACATATACATATATTATACATATACATATTATATATATATATTAAAAAAAATCAAACCATGGATATTTTCTTTCTCCAAACTCTAAAAAAAAAAAAATCCGGGCGCGGAAATAATCCGCTCTCGGAATAAAAAATCTAAAAAAAAATCCAGGGCGCGGAAAAAATCTGCGGCCTGGGTATTTTTAAAATTTCACTCAGAACCTAGTTATTTTTAATAAAATAATCTTTTTTGGATATTTTAAAAAAAATTGTTTTATTATTCTTTTACGATTATTTGTTGTGATGTATTTTATTGTGAATAATTTTTTAACTTAAAAATACTCATTTCATATCGGTAAAAGGAAATCGTGTGAATTTCTTCCGATGAGAAGAAAAATTAGTATAAACTACCGATATAACTAGGGCTGCTAAAAAAAATTTATTCATAATTCGATTCGAAAAATAGGTAGTTTGCAATTAATTCAATTCGAAATTAGCTCGATTCGAAACAAATCAAATCCAGTTCAGTTCGAATCTTATTCAAATCAAACTCAAACCTAGGGTAAGTTCGATTCAGTTCGATTCGTTGCCACCCCTAGAAAATACGATTTGGATAATATGAATAATATAAAAATCTTCGAAATTAATGTGCATGTGAAAATTAAAGTAAATAGATTAATATTGAATACAATAAAAAGTCGAAGTGTCGTAATTAAATAATGACGTCTCCGTGCAGCTTTAGTTCAATAGAAATATTCGAAACAAAGGCACAGTTTATGCATAAAATTTTGAATTTCTTTTATTTTACATTCATTAGGTGTTTTTACTTTTTACACGTTTAATTAAGTACCGAAAGATTCATGGAAAACAATTATGAGGAGCAAGTCCGTCTTGTCAAGAAACGACGCTGCGCATAATTAATTTGATGTAGCAAAACCGAGAAAGTTTAATTCATATAAAAAACTTCAAGCAATAATATAATTCGTAACAATATCCACTATTCATAAAAATACGACTCATCCTTCAAACTAATCTACAGTCGCAAAATCATAATAAAAATAAATAAAATTAAAAAAAAAAAAGTTTAATCCCGCTGACGACTAGAGGAACGATGGTAATGTGTCCGGTCATGTTCCTTAGAGCGCCTAGAGTGACGGTGCTCCTCTTCTGGCACGTCATCATATTCCTCCTTTCGCCGGGACCTCCTTTTGAAGTGTCTGTCCTCATCGCTTGATTCATCATCCTCATCGTCATAGCTTTTCTTGCTTCGCAACCTTGAATCTTTTGAAGGTGCCGGGTCATACCTATCCTCCTTCACCCTGCTGCTACTCCTTGAGGGAGGAGGAGGGGGAACTACCTCCGACTCAGATATTTTGGCCTTCTTACTTGTGCTTCCTCCCTCTGGGAAGCAGATTCGAGAGAAGACACTTCCTTTTATCTTCTTCGACGGAGGGGGTAGGTCCTCAGCAGCTGGAAGGTCTGCTGTAGGTGCCACCTCGTCAGCTTCCCGGTGAGAGGATCTCTTCTTGGAGCGTCGAGGAGATTGGTGGGGAGGGGAGTCGTGGGATTTTGCATGGTGCTCCCGCTCTTGGGTTGACTTTCGGTCAGGTAGGACTGACCGCTCTGACCGCTCTGGCCGCTCTGGACGAGAAGCTCCTTGGGACGACGTTGAAGGTTTCTGCGGTCAAAACAAAAACAAATTGGGTCAACACTTTTATTTTAATCTTTAGCAATAGGAAAAAGAGTGTCCATTTGCTAAGAGAGGCCTACGGGCAACTGGGCAAAAATTAAAATATAAATAGGAAAGTTGCTTAGATGGCCCAGAGTTTCTTTTCCAATTGAGGCCCATCATAATAGAGGCCCACGTTTCACAACCAGGAGAGTTCTCAAATTGTGTTCATACACCAAAAAGCCTAACCATTGTTACTCAAAACTCGGTTGGGTGCCAGTGGCGTTAATTAATGGTGATAAGTTATAAAGTGGGGCGTTAACTATTTTCAAGTTTGAAGTTATGGTTCAATTTCATTTGTGATCTTAATATTCATATTAAAAGAAAAGAACAATGTTTTATGTTAAGCCACTTATTTTTTTCTCAACCTGCCCTCTTCTAATACTACTGACAATGCACCAAAAAGACAAGTCACAACACATGAAATCAGCAATATAATTAGTACCCCAAACTATATGCATCAGCAACCAAAATTAAAATGCCTTTAGGCATTCAGGCATTTTAATTAAAAGAAAATATTTATATGCATCAGCAACCAAAATTAAAATGCCTTTAGGCATTCAGGCATTTTAATTAAAAGAAAATATTTATATGCATCAGCAACCAAGATTAGCCCTTAGCAACCAAAATTAAAATGCCTTCAAGGCATTTTAATTAAAAGACCAAATCTCACCGGTAAAAAGACCAGTCCTGGATGTTAAGAGGTACCACAAAAGAGGAGGTAACCCCAACCCAGGAATTCTGGAATGCTATTAAGCAAAGTACTAGGTCAAAATTACAGGATAGAATGCGAAATAAGCAAGTAAATTCAAGGATCTGCAACAATAAACCCAAGTCCAGCATGTGCTGGATTAAAAACTTTTGCATATAATCACTCTGGTTAAGCAATATCCAGAGTACCTTTCCTCGAAAAAGTACCTGCAAAAAAGAATAGCTACAATGTGCTAGGATACCCGTCTTAATCATAACGGGCTCACAAGCAAACACCAACAAATTGCATAAGATAACTGGCACAAAAACTAAGCAGAACACAAAAAATTCCAGGAACAAACAAATCAATGCATAAATACATACATGTTTAGGGATAGAGGAAACATCTCTGGCACTTGAGCCCTCCCTTCTTTCTCTTCTGGCATCCCAGTCCCTTGAGGGGTCCCTCCGTTCCCTGAGAAAATAACTCATTAGCCTCAAGCATGAATAGATTTGATTGAAATAAATCAGATGCATGATATAAAGACAACAATAGAGGCAATTTGGACAGTACCTTTCAAACCTTTCAGGAGGTCCTTCCATATCTCGTCTGCGACGAAAATCAACCCTCCTTCCTTCGAAGTCTTCTCCCCGATGCATCATAGGAGGCGGGCCTATGTTCATCCCTACATTACCAAGAGCTAGCTCCGCAAGATCCCTAAAAGCATATTGGGAAGTAAAAACACTGTTCAATCCGATGGCATAAGTGTGAATATGACTAACTAAAAACTAATGTAAATGACTGCAAGTCTTAGTATATGTACCTTGGAGCAGGAGGCATCATATTCATATTCATATTCATATTCATATTCATGTAATGCTGAGCCATGAATGGATCTGGGACTGGTGGCAAGCCACCTCCATATGGGGCCGGTGGAAGGCCCATAAAGGGGTGCATGGGACCCCCATAAGGTGCAGTACCCATAAAGGGATCCATTGGCATATGAGGCATCGCATTGCCAAAGCAGGGATTGAAACTTGGACCGGGCATTGGCATATAGCCATTAAAACCACCAAGCTCTTCAGTTGGCCTCTGCTTCTTCTTCTTCTTCTTTTTAGCTGATCAGGTCAAAAGAAATACAAAAAGGACTTCTATTAGGGGTCAGTAACAGAGTACAAAAGTTTGAGAACACTAGGCTATCAGTGAAGCAAACAAAATGAGGGTTATCATGCCAAATCCCTTGTAAGCTTCTAATACAAACCAATTTCGTGCTTCAGTTAACACAGAACCGGAAGCCAGCTATATCCCAATGCTTGCCCAACAAGAAAATTCAACTCAAATAGTACACTACAAGCTCTCTTCTACCAAATGTGCAGAAGACAAAAGCTCCGTCCCAAAGAAAGTTTGTAACAATAAATCACTTGAAAGAAATTGCATTCTTTGTGCCAAGATAATATTTGTTTGTTCAATAAAATAATATACATTACTGGTACAAATTTCAACTATCAATACAAATAAGAGCAAGGTGAGAAGATAATAACAACCCTGGTCGCCAGTGGGTGGTTTCTCAGCATTGTCCTTCATGAGAGGGGACTTTTCAGGAGACCTTGGGTCTTTATTAGTAGCTGACTCTGGAGTCGCATTAGATGCAACCAATGCCTTAACTCCATTTGCATCCTCAAGAGAGAACTCTTTCACTGGTGCTGGACCTTTTGTGTCCACTCTCAAACCAGAGACAGCTGGAGATGGAACTTTTTCCTGGACTGGTACACTTGACTGCATATCTAAGAAAAGTTTAAAACGTAAAGTGAGATAAATACATTCATATGACAAAACTGAGGTAACTTTTTAATAGAGTAAAGCTGCTTGGTACAATACCTTGTGCTTGTACATGACTGCCAGCCTTTTCTTGGCTGCTAGTAGCAGCAGACTCAAGCATTTGATTTATAGTTTCCCTCAGAGTCTTGTTTGGTAGAAGATCATCCGCCAACACATCTCTTGAGCCACACGCGCATTTGGACTCATTGATTATGCGGTCCCTTATACCTAAAGAAGAACAATTAGCGGAAAGAGAAGGAAAGGCATTAAATTTCTTCTTGAAAATACAAAGGAAAATAACATGGAAGGAATGCACAATACAGAGATGCTAATACATTTATCACAAAAGCTATTGAAGCAGCACTTGCTGGTCAACACAGCATCTTTCATGATTTCCTTGCAGAGGGGGCAGCGCAGATTTTCTGGTAGAAGATCGGTTGATACTGTTGCTGCACGAGCCAAAGTCGGTATTCCCTCTATCTCCTTTTCAAATGCAGCCCTACAAAAGGCAAATATAGAAAATAACATTAATGTCACTATATACAAATGTTACAGGTGAAACTCTTTTATGAAAAATTTAGTGGAGCTAGCATACTCATTTGGCTGGAGAACTGCCACAGCCCCGCCAGGCAGACTGTAAGAGCCATCAGGTGTGGTCATCAGCATTGACTTGGGAATGCCAGTTGGAGGTTTGAACCGTTTAGGATCATAGGCAGGGTTCCCATTAGTGGGGCAGTGCTGTATAAAGTGCCCTGAGAAGATAACAAAAGAAAAGACAAAATTGTCCAGACAACATTAAACTCAGTACATGCTAATTATCCTATAAATAGAAAACTATTTAGACTGAAAAAAAAATATAACAAAATTGGCATGTCGAGGAACATCTTACCAGTAATGTTACATCTATGACACACATAACCTGGTGGCGGGTTCCTGTTCTCGAACAAGCCACGCCCTTCATCAAGTTAAAATAAAGAAAGTGAGATATATACATTTGATCTAAAGCTACAAGTATAAAGATGAGAGAGAGATCATACCAAAACCACGGCCACCCATCATTCTTCCCCCAATGCCCCGCCCATAGCCTCTGCCCCTGGGTCCATCATTTTGGCTGCACATATGCAATTTCAGAAAGAGGCAGTAGGAAAATACAAAAATATTTGCAAAACAATATGGATTGTATGAAGAACAGCTCAACATCAGGGAGGTAAGAACCTGCTCCAATCGAGCGAGGGAGTCTCAAGCAAAGCCCGAAGCTTGCTATCCTCATCAAGTTTATCAGAAGAAGAGGCATTTGCTGGATTAAACGATTGAGCTGGTTGTCCTTCAGCTGCTATTGCATACGGATCATTTCCAAATTCGTCCCATTCGGACTCTTCTGGCTGAGAACAAGAAATGATTTTTCAATGACAAAACAAAAGCTGAAACAAGCACGGAACTACATAACGAATAGTGGAAAATACAGACAAAAACCCACAAACAGCTCTTCACTACCGATAATTGCACCACACATACCAGAACTTGGTGGCTGCTATCCAAAGCCAAGTTGTACAAGTACTGACTGATTGAAAATATACCCCAAAACATACATGACAAGAATAATCAAAATTTAAGCAGAGAAACCAAGGATCTTACATTAATTGTAGTGTGTTGAGCAGCAACATTGCTGGTATCTGGTGTGATATTCTGTGTGCTATCTTCTATAGCTTTCACCCTGCATGTTCATGAAAATCCCTACCTTAATTTCCACTAAATGGCTAATACTTCTATAAATCATAGTTTAGCTCCATTGAAACTGACAAGCCTTCTTCATACAGAAGGAAACAGTTTTTTTTTTTCCTTTTGAGCAGAACAACAATCACCTAATAAGCACTGATATTGGTTGCCAGCTGCAACAAGAACAGGTTCCTGTTTTTCAGCTGACTATAAATTATATTATACTTGAGAATGTTGATGAACTTACCTATTACGTACTTTTGGTTAAATGAAAAGAAGGTAATTAAATTGAATAAATCTAGTTGCTAACGATTATTCTAAACTAAGCATCCCAGAACCCCCATTAAGAAACTTCCAAAAGTAAACTATCATAATTTGCAATAAAATAATTTTTTTCTCAACACAAGCACATCTTACTCCATAATCATCCCAATTCCTTTTTTCTTTATGAAAAGGTATTGATTCCCAATTTATTACTATATAAAAAATCATCCCAATTCCTATATGTACAAAGAACATCAAGAATCAAATAAATCAACTCCCTTGTATCTTGCATTACCTAGCACAACACAGTGATATGGCATTTGAATTAAAGGTAAGATCATAAGATGCGTATGAAATTTATTTAGTAGGAGAGGAATAAAGGAAGTACTCTTCAAGATTAGCCACCATACGCATGCGTGGACGGCCAGGAACTCGGCGAATTAATACCGATGTATTTCTCGGTATCAGCGCAGCTTCGTCTAAGTACTCTGAAATTGAAAACACCTCACGTGAAATTAAACACTCTGCCAGAAAACACCAGCTTTAAATAGAAAGATTCTTCTATGAAGTTACCTTCATTGGTCTGAGCATTGGAGACGACTATATCGAAATCATTACCTCTGCCCAAATGTTTCAACTCAAAAATTCTCTCTTTCAAATTTCCAATTGAAATAAATTGCCCCTCGATAGGTAGTGAATTGAATTCTTTTGCGCTTTTAAACTTAAAATAGACAGACATTTTTTGTTCCTTTTCTTTTGCTAGCGATTCTCAAATCTGAACAGCACAATATAAAAACAATGAATCAGAGACGTAAGTGTCAGAGTTAAGCCCGTTAAAATTAAAATAATTTCTGAAATTGGCTAAGTAATCGGAGGACACTTCATCAATGCAATATCAATTTAAAAAACTGAGTTTGTAATTTATTGGGAACTTCCATATGTCAGGAAAGCATAAAACATTGAAAAATTCAGCAAAGAAATAGACTCTTCAGGACAAAATCAAGGGTACAGAAGCTTCAGCAAAGATACTGGAAACAAGCATGAAAGAAATGAATACCTTGGCCTCGGCGGGGGTCACAGTTCCAGTGCGACAAGGAAGGGCGTCTAGGGTTTCACCAGCTCGACCTAAACCGAGGGAAGAAGGGTTCAGATCGAGAGGGTGAGCGTGAGGGTTTCGTGCGAGATCCACAACCGAGGATGCGAGAGAGGATATAGCGGCGGAGGGATGTCAGTGCGCTGATCGGAGGTTTCGGGTTTTCGTTTTTCTTTCGCACAGGATCAGGGAGGGGGGAATATTTGCGCTGCAGGAGAGAACAGGGTCAAGAAGAGGAAGGGGACTGGAGGCGTGTAGTACTGGACGATGGATTGTTGCGCTGATTATCGTATTCGTTCTAATCTACACGTATTTTTCATTTGATTTTCGACGGTGTAGATTTTAAATCAGATTTAATGCATGAAAATAGCGATGTATCGGAACCCTCCACGGATAGATTTGGTTTTTTAGGAAAGTAATAGATTTGATGCATAACAAATTAACAATGTATTGGAACCTTCCTTGTATATATAGACTTAAGTTTGTGTAAGCTTGTAGCTATCACATACAACAAGCCTAATTAATTAACACGGTCACACACTTCTCGTAATTCGTCAAGAAAACTTAAATATGCGAGAGCGGAGTGCAACAGAGAGTTGCGAATCATGGTCACAAGATTATAATTTAAACTAAAATATTAGTATAATAAAATTGAAATCTAATATATCTACAACTATAAGCTCTGCCTATTTTACATGACACGCAGAGGTGAACTCAATAAAGCTTAGAAGGAGGCAGTTGCATTTCTCTGAATTTTGAAATTATGTGGAGAATTATGGACCTGAGCTAATTATGTCTCTTTAGATTTTATTTTGCGTCCCTTTGGAAAGTCCAAAATTGTTTGCTGAACTCAGTTAAAAAAATTAATGTACCAACATTGAAATCTGCTTTGTAATGATAACGAGCCTGCTGTTATTTCTCTAAGTATCCGATTAACTAATAAATTTGAATTTGATTTTTGTCTCTTTGGTAGAAATCATGTGTCCATCTCTAATGACATTTGCCAAAATAACATGCACATATAATTCAAGAGAAATTAGAGAGGGCCAGTATTTGCTAATTATATTTTTTTCCCTTGCTTAATTTGTTACTAATTTTTAAGTATCCTTAAAACTCTTGTATTTCGTTTTTTTGTATAATAAGATTAAATAGGAGGGCCCGTTCCCCCGTTTATTTCTCAAGAAAGAATAAAAAATTTGGAAAATTCTAACGGTCGAGGGGACAAAAAGCTTGAACCAAACTCAAAATCTATTCACTGAATTTGACCCATACCTTCTAATAAATCCTTAATATAATTTACTACAACAGACTTCGCAAACTTTTGCACGAGAAATTGATTAACAAATCTCATAAATCTACTGCATCGAACTGAAAAGCAAGGACGGACCCAGTAAGGACCAGCAGAGATTTTGAATTTTTGTGGAGATTTATAGATCCGGTAATTAGAGTTTAAATTAGAATAATTTTTTTGAATTTATATTGATAAACAGAAATAGAAGTTAGCTAGTACATTGGAAATAGAAATTAAAACATTGAAAAGTATAAGTTAGATCATTGTTTTTTTGTCTAGAATCCGATTCATTATATTAAAAATTTTGAATTAGAAAAGCAAAACACAAAGAATATACTTTTTCTTTCTGCTTCAATAAATAACATAGTCGATTTGAGAAAGATTAGGAAGAAAAATAAAAAAGATACATGCATTACTAAAAACACTGCACGCTAGTAGGAGACTTTTTATTTTGCTCTAAATCACCTCTGTATCCTTCCTCTCAATTTTCACCATTCCTGACTTTTGGTACAATAACAATTAGTATACCATTCTTACAAAAGACTGATGTCAGTTCAGGTCGAGTCGATTCAGGAAGCCTTAACCGCCATCGATTTAGCTCCATGTCATCTCTAACCATTCCAGGCTCTCCCTTTATGTTAACAAAAATAAAAAGGCTTAACAATCAAAACGATAGACTACAGGATGAAAATGACAGCCAAATAGTTTAGTCAACTAGTTTAATAAACTTACCACAATTAATTTGATCATAGTACAGGAATGATACCGGATGAGGTGGGGTTGAACTTGATCATCTGCCAGTCTGGTAGATGATGCGAAAAAGCAATAAAAATCAGCAAAGTTAAGGACCGTCACAGCAGCACCAGCAGAGAGGGGAAGTTCAAGGACTCGACTGAACACATTAGCAAGGCGACGAAGATATCTTTCGGGCCTGACCGCCCCCACTGTTCCGCCGACAGAGGCACGGTTGTTTTGTAGCTCAATAGCCATCAAAAGATATCAAATTGCATGTGATTATCTAGATGATCAAGGATCTTAATTTGTGAATAGGAAGAGGGGGGGGGGGGGGGGGGGGGGGGGGGGAGGACGGGGATCGGAAAAAAAAAAGAGAGGAGAGTTTAGATTGCTTGTTAATTTTTTTGAGACAGAGATTGCTTGTTAATTTGCTAGTGGTAGGATGGAGAATTGGAGATCAAGGAATGGCTCACCAGGAGGGTCTTTGAGATTATATGGTAGAGTTTTATGCAAAGTTTACAAGTAAATAACTTGACGTCATACCCTTAATTTTGAGTTTGTCCGTTTGTAGCTTTTGTGCTTATGTTTTTCATGTTTTTAAAAGCTCTCCATTTTCTCAATGCCCCTTCTGTATATGCTGTGTCCATTTTTACTTCTATAAAATTAGATCACTATTTTTTGCTTTGCTTTTTATTTTTTTCTTAATTTTATCAGATAATTTATTTTGTTGAACTGCATATATACTGTGCTTTTTTTTAAAAAAATTAGAACATTATAAACTTTATTATGGCTGAATAGTTTATCCATTTTGACGTGCAATGAAAGAGTAAATGACATAAAAAAAATTAAAGAAGTTAGAAGAGGGAGTTGAAATTACCTTATGAGATAATTTTAATATCATAAAGATTTTTTCAACAATGCATTCTTAAAAGAGTGCAAAAGACGTCGAAAGTTATATTTTGTCGGACTCATATTTTAGACATATTACGGTCTTTATGTGTGTAGTAATGTGAACAAAAAAGTCAAGAAGAGAGTTAGAATTTGCTCATTAGATAATAATTATAATCAGTACGGTTTCAATTTGGATCATAAAAACTTTTTATGATATATTTTAAGAAGTAAATGAAAAAACTAGTCCAACTTTCATTTGTCGTACTTTGAACATTTCCGCTTTTATTAATTGTAGACGAAAAGAATAATAGTGTTATTAGTCATTACATAGTAATATAAACAAATGAGGTTTCGTGAGTTGAATATTTTCATCTAGATGATCACTTGATACGATGTAAAAAAATTTAACGATACCAATTTGGAAAAAAAAAAAATTAAACACGTCCCCAATTTTTTTTCCGACTTGTATTATTATGGAAATCTTCAATTCGATCAACTTGTGTAAATGCCTTGTTCTATTATTATTGCATATAGTTTTATATGGAGTTGGGCTAATATGACACTAGTGTTATATAAAACTAAATAACACCACATCTTAAATCCTTAGATCTGTTTTAAGATCCGTACAAAATGAAGTGCTTGAACAGTAAAAGTGAATATTACGGATCTTAAAGCAGATCTAAGAGTTTAAGATATGGTGTTATTTAGTTTTATATAACACTAGTGTCATATTAGCCTAACTCTTTTATATGCTGCGTGCCCGCTAGAATATTGATATTTTTTTTTGTTTAAAAAGCTCATAGGTAAATATTTTGATAATAGTTTTAAAGCTAGTAATTTCTCAATCCCCAATATTTTTACTTCAACATTTACAATAACGTGTATATTAAATTTTGGATAATTTTAGTATAACATAATATTCACATACAACCAGTGTTATAAAATGCGGTTTCTATGCGGTATGCAGAAGACCACCGCATACCGCATATACGATATACGGACGCATATGCGGATTTTTATGCGGATTTATATATGCGGATTAAAAAGAGTGATAAAATAAAATATAACATAATATCTCATAATATTATAGATATAATAGAAAATAAAAAAATATATAAGCCTGCAAATGTGAAAATTATACAAAATCGTTGAAGTATTTTATTTGAGTGAAGTGCTATGTTAGCTTTATGTTAAAAGCACTCAAAATTATTAGTGAGGTATTTTGAAGTATGGCCCAAAAATTGATTAAATCAAATAGAATTGCATTGGTTGGCCCAAAATACTAATCAATCAATCTATTGTGTCCTCTTGGGCTTGACGTCACTAAGCAAAAAAGCAACACAGGCACAGCCACGGGAAAGAAAGAAAAAAGCGCATCCGGTACACTTATAATCAATGAATTCTTTAGTCCCAACTCTCTGAAACAACAAAAATAAAGCGCTCTAGAGCCTATTAATAGATGGGAACAACTTGCCGCATTACTCAACTGGGCAGTCCGGATCAACTGGGTAACCCGGATCCGTTTTTAAATGGGTTTGGTTTTGGTGAATACTGAAAACCTATAAAATCCGCATATTGAAACCGCATAGCCGGATTTTATGCGGTTCTGGACCGCATACGCATATGCGGCCGCATATGCGCCGTATAGGTCCGCATTTTATTACACTGCATACAACCCAAGTTATCCATTTAATTTACAACACATTCCAGGGTTTCATTTGCAGCGTCTATCCCAACCTATATTACTCAGATACTCTAATATAGGGGCCGTATCCAATACCGATACGTATCAGATACCGCCGTATCGACTTACGTGGTGGCGTATCCTTATTCTAAGGATAAAGTCTTCGATACAGGTTGACTCGCTGGGATATGCCTCTGACACGCTTGATACGGCTGAGATACGCTGCACTAGGGAGATGCGCTCTGCAATTTCAATCTGTGCACCCCGCTCGCATACACCATACACCAGCAATCCTACGATCCACCATACACCATGTTAATATAAAATAATTTCTATAGCTCTGTCGCCAGCAGGAATCGAACTTTGGATCTGTGGACTAACCTTCATAAGCATTTGACCACTGCAATCCTTCATATTTGATGTCATGCTTTAAGTAGCGCTAATATACGACTGATACTTGTATCGCGGTATTGTAGAATTTTTGAATTTATATAAGTGATGAATTAATATTTGATTGATACTTGTACTGTCATATTATAAGTGATGAATTAATAATAAAAATGGACTTATCGTATTCTTGAATTTTGAAAATTAGTCATATCCGTATCGTATCCGATACGATATCCATACTCATATCCGTGCAACATAGATCCCAACAGAATGATGTCCAATGTGAAGGTTGTTTCCATGTGCTCCAAATTTGTAAAGCAAACCGCCTTTTGCTTTGGATTTAGTTCGACGCTCCAATTTAGGCTTTGTTTTTGGAGGTAGTCTTGTGACTAGGGATTTTCATTTTTACATCTGTGTGTAATCCCGTTTTGGTAAATGAATGCTACGACCTAAGGGTCTTTTTCGAAAAAAAAAACTACAATTTCCAAAATTGATGATAATTTTTTTTTTGTTTGAAAGTTCGTAAGCAATTGCATTGATTCAATGATTTATAAAATAGCTATTACATATGTTTCTTTTGTTTAAATTGAGAAGCATTAAAACATATACATTAAGTTACTTGCACAATCATCTAATTTGTTATGTCATAAAATAAAATATACTTGAAGTCAGAGAATGCGAATTAGTTAATTCGCACCCGAATAGCCTTCCGGTTTTCTTCTCTGAAAATGTAGACATAACAATAATTTCTTCGAGTTGAATAGCTCACGGACTACGTCACATGAAGCTCTTCCTTGAGGACGAAACGTCTTCTTCTTTCCAAATTCGATGCCGCCCAGAAGAATTTACAGTCGAGAGGCACTGAATTAAACTGGATCGAGACAGTCACCACTCAGAGAGATATATCAATGTAATTTTCTCTCTGTAATTTTAGCACATGTTACTATTACGCCTTGTTATCATAGTTACAAAATTTGCAAATTATATTAGAATTAAATTCGAATAATTTGTTTTTTTTGTGATGTCAAACCGAATGTCGAATTATTCGATTGACCAAACTTTGACCGAATTAAACCTGAATAATTCGCTAATTTTTTATTTTATTTTATGAATTATTCATGAATTTTTTCTAGAATATTTTTTCTATCTCTTGCATGATAGATTTCTGATCCAGATAATTTCAAATCATTCTCGAATATATCCAAATTATTTCTGAATTACTAATTTTTGACATCGCTGAACCGAATCCGAATAATTCATTTGTTAATATGATGGTTATTTATAATTGTAAGTGATATACTGCGTTTCTTCTGCCATGTGCGGTTGTGCCTTGTCAATTCCAACAATGGCAACAGATACATGATACATCCCGCTTCCTACCAAATCATGAATAACGCCACCTTATTATTGGGTAAATTGTATCTCCTGTTGTTTTCGACATGACACGATACTTTGTTTCTCATGCTTTTAGCATCGATGGATCATAGAATGACAGAAAGTTGTAATGTTATTGACCAAAAAAATAATTTTTATAATACGCGGCAGAATTTGATTTGCTCATTTCCGTTTTATTCAGATTTTTGCTGATTATAGAATACTTGTAGTACAATGCGTTTTTTCCTGGAAAGGATGGAAAAAACGATCCAATTCGTCGAACAGCTAGTTCAGGCACCGCGTGAAATCCAACGAAATGCCCGCACGTAAATTTTCCCGGGAAATTTAGTAAATTCCTACGTCGAGCGGTCGAGCCGCCCCAAAACTAGCAGTGTAGCCCAGACAAGTAGGACCCACCACGACTTTCGGCCTAGTATCTACTAATGTCGATCTCGGGTCCATTACCCACGGGAATTCTGATCACCCCATGTACCTGACCCAAGCAAATTACAAACAGACGGTCCATATTAGTTCGATTAAATTGGAACGAATCTCAAAAAGGAATCCGTATAGTTTCTATAGGCACTGGATTAATCTGAACCGTGCGTTTGTAATTTGCCTGAGTCGGGTACCTGGGAGGATATGGATTCCAAACACGGTCCCCGCGTACGAAGTGTGTTCTCTTCATTCGCAAAAGTAGTATGGTTACTTCGGTAATTAACTCGAACTTGGAGCCCACTTTTGTTTCTCATAGTCTTCCTGGTCTTACAAGCCTCCTTCCCTTCCCAAGTTCTTACTAGGAAATATAATAATAAAAGAGAAAAAATCGATCGAAAAATCAAAGAAAAAGAGGAGAAAAGGAGAAAGATCTATCAATGAAGCACTTGTTCAAGAAGAAACCACCACGATCGAACGATATCCCACCGACCTCTCCATCTCCATCCCCGACAAGTGGTGGACCCGCTGAGTCATGCAGTTCAGAGCACCGTGCAACCTCCTCTGCCTCCGCAACACCGCCTTCCCCGGTGGATTCTGGACCTGCTCCTGTGGTGGGGTCCGGCGGAGCGGTTAGGGTCGAAGACCGTAACAGGGAGGATTACTTCTCGCATGAAGAGGAGTATCAGATACAACTCGCGATGGCGCTGAGTGCTTCCAATGCGGATTTTGGAGGGTCGGACCCAGATGGCGATCAGATCCGAAAGGCGACGTTGCTAAGTTTGGGTAGGGATCGAATTGATCAGGATCGTGAAGAAGGCACTGCCGAGGCTCTCTCCAGACGATATTGGGTAAAGTTTCTTTTACTTCATAGTAACGCTAGTTGGTATTATATTTTTAGAATTTCTATAGAAGGTAGTGGATTTGATTTTATTCTCGGGCGAACTTCCACTAAAGCGACCTCAATTTTTAATGGGGTTTAGCCTTGTCATTCGTTGTAGGTAGCGCAGCCAAACATAGGACACGCTATTATGTTTGTCCATTTTTGTGCTTCACTCTCAATCGATTTTCCGTTTTTGTTAATTGTTGAATAGTCTCTTCAGTAATCTTCTACTTGTACC
Organism: Carex pumila; assembly: GCA_033356055.1. NCBI lineage: Eukaryota > Viridiplantae > Streptophyta > Magnoliopsida > Poales > Cyperaceae > Carex > Carex pumila. The sequence continues at coordinate 51,064 of JARJHM010000404.1, read as the reverse complement.
ACTTCTGTTTATCTCCAAAATCAAACACACATCTGATGCCTAAATTAAGTGCTTACTAAGATATGATATGGCCATTACTTCACTTACATGCTAGAACAATCTGTTTTTTAGGACTACAATCTAATTGATTACCACGAAAAAGTACTAGATGGATTCTGTGATATATTTGGGCTGCTGCCCGAATCCTCTAAGCGAGGCAAGATGCCTTCCCTTGCTGATCTCCAGTCGAGCATAGGCGACCTTGGTTTTGAAGTAATTGTTGTTAACCACACAATGGATGCAACACTAGTAGAGTTGGAGCAGATAGCACAGTGCTGCATGTTAGATTGTCCTGCTACTGACACTGCATTGCTGGTTCAAAGGATAGCTGAGCTTGTGATAGATAACATGGGTGGCCCTGTGAAGGATGCGAATGACATGCTGGCACGTTGGATGGTGTGTAGCACCGAGTTAAGAACCTCTCTTCAGACCAGCCTGTTACCTATTGGTTGTATCAAGATTGGGTTGCTCCGCCATCGTGCCCTCCTTTTCAAGGTATATTATGTTGCCTTTATAGCAATCCTAATTTTTTTTCTTTTGAAATTCATTGGTAGAAGCTACCAGGATGTTTGCATTAATAGCAAAGTGCACCACTATCAATCCTAATCTTATTGCTGTGCTGTGGTGGGAAAGGTGGAATAGGGGAGTAAACGATGCTCTACATAATTCCATTTTGTATCGATGTCCTTACTTGGGGTTTACACCTAAAACTGCAGATATTAGCAGATAAGGTGGGAATCATATGCAAGCTAGTAAAGGGAAGTCATTACACAGGCGTTGATGATGATGCTGTTAGCATTATTAAAATGGATGACGGCAGGTACACTTGCCTCATCCTTCTACTGCACAAATAGTTTTATTTGCCAAGTGAATTTATAACCGTATTGGATATTCAGACAGCTAGTGTTTATTATTTATGGCATTTGTACCAACTTTTAACAGGGAATATTTGGTTGATCTAATGGCTGCCCCAGGCACTCTAATTCCTGCTGATTTCCCTAGCTTAAAGGGAACTACTTTAAATTCTAATCTTAACCCTAGACTAACCTCTGCGGCTACAAATAACCCTAGTGAAGAGTTCTTCAGACCTGACACATCAAACCAATTCTCTGAAGTGCTATCAATATCAAATCAACCACTAGCAACTCCTCCACAGATGTTCTCTACTGCTGCATTGACTTCCGAGACTAGTAACAGTGGAACCATCCCATTGGACCACCATCAGAACCTCAACCAGTTTCCTATTATTGGGTCGACCTCATCAGAACCATTTAATGAAACTGTGAAGCCAGTGGATGACACGCAAGAGATGGATGATACCAGACAATTGTTTGCTGATCTGAACCCATTTGGGAAAGTTGCTGCTCTTGATAGCAGAATCAATACAGGTGGGTTCCAAAGACGAAGAGAGAATGTCTCTCCCGGGCCCAGTAGGCCTCAGCAGCCATTGGTGATGAAAAATTGGTCAGCATATAATGAGGAACCATTTCAACGCAGAAACAAAAATGTTAATGACAACGCGGCTTCATCCTCATCCCAGAGGCCTCTGATTGGTAAAAGTCCGTATCTAAATACTACAGATCCATATGGTAATAACTCGGATAATAGTTATTTTGGTAATAAAGTAGAAATGCAAGTCACATCTGTTCAACCACCGCCTGTGTTGAAGGGACATTTGGAGAACGTAAATGGGATGCATGATAAGAAGAAAAGTTCTAATGATAGGTTCAAGGGATATGTAATGGAAAAAGAGACTGTTGAGTCAGCTGTATCTCTGTCACAGATGAGACCGAGTAGGCTTGATCCTATGTTAGATGATGTGTCTGAGTGTGAGATATTGTGGGAAGATCTTGACATTGGAGAGAGGATTGGCTTAGGTACCCTTCTTTTTTTTTTTGGCTCAATACTTTTGATTTGATTTCAATGCCGCTCATTAGACAATTGCTTTTATCCTATTCCATTTTGCTTCTATGGTCTGTGGCAGAACTCTCCTTATTGTTTTATTATATTCTATTTTCCTAGGTTCGTATGGTGAAGTGTACCGTGCAGATTGGAATGGAACCGTAAGTAGCTTTTTGTTGACATCTTCTATTTAAGTTGGTTTAAAATTATAAAGAGAAAAAAATCAGTACTACATAAGATTCTGACAAGGATGGAGTGGAATTAATTTACAGGAAGTAGCTGTAAAGAAGTTTTTGGACCAAGAGTTCTATGGGGATGCCCTTGATGAGTTCCGTAGTGAAGTATGTCAAGGAGCTTTTTTCTCTTTCTTCACGTAAATTATGTTTAGCAACTCAGGGAGTGTAGGTGTTCATCTGAGGAATGTGATTTTTTTGTTTTTTTGGTTCTTTATAATTAATTAGGTAAGGATAATGAGAAGACTACGGCATCCAAATGTTGTGCTCTTTATGGGTGCAGTTACTCGTCCACCTCATCTTTCAATTGTCTCTGAGTTTCTCCCCAGGTTAGAACCTTTCTCTTTTTGGTATCCATTAACTACAAGTCTACAGTATGAATCATTTAACTGCTTGTGAGCTCACATCAATCAGTTGTGGCTATATCTGCCTAGATAAGACTTTGCAGTGTTTACTAGGGAGAATTACTGTTGAACTGAATTCATTTATTCACTGCTTTGAACTCCCAACTATTGTTAGTTATGTCAAATCTTCACAGTTTAACATTTCTTTTTGAGCATTACCTTTTCAGAGGAAGCTTGTACAGGTTGCTTCATCGACCTAATTGTCAAATAGATGAAAAGCGCAGGATTCGCATGGCTTTTGATGTGGTATGATCTGGAACATCCAAAACTTTCTATTTATTTGGTCATCTTTTAATAATAATTTGGTTTTCTTTGCTGCTTGTGATTTATTGAATAGGCCAAAGGCATGAATTGCCTTCATAGCAGTGTTCCTACTATTGTTCACCGGGATTTGAAATCTCCAAATTTGTTGGTTGATAAGAACTGGACAGTCAAGGTATTACATTTTTTTTAATTTACGTTTATATATATTATCAACAAGACGAGTCAACGCATGCCAATTAGGTTGATACTGCTAGTAGGTGCCTATAATTGACCTGTTTCCAACAGACCAACATACTCTTAATATACCACAGTAAACTTACAGATAGGCTTCAGGTGTGGTTCAGGTTTAAATTTGGCTAGCTGAAGTATGCTTAAAACTTCAAAACCGTAGTCAAATAATTGGCACTGGAGATTACATCATACTTCACATAAATTTCAATTTGGGAGATCTAGGTCGTATCTTGGTTGAGTTGATCTTCTTCTTAGAATTGGAAAGTGAGAATCTTTTTTGGACTTCATTGGAACTATTTTACCGTGGATGCTAAAATTGTGCAGGTGTGTGACTTTGGACTGTCACGTTTGAAGCACAGCACCTTCTTATCATCGAAATCCACTGCCGGCACAGTGAGTCACAAGCACTTTTAGTTTAAATGTTAAACAAAGTATACTTTGTAAATATTGTACGCTCATGTGCCTTTTGTTTGTTGTCGTTTTAACTTTTGAATATGGTGTTGCAGCCTGAGTGGATGGCACCAGAGGTTTTGCGGAATGAACCGTCAAATGAGAAGTAAGCTCTTTCTCTCTATCTCTAGTAGTACTTGATCCACTTGGTTTTCGAGTTTTAAGATGTGAAACATGTATGATGCAGGTGTGATGTGTATAGTTTTGGGGTTATACTGTGGGAGCTAGCGACACTAAGAATGCCATGGTCTGGGATGAACCCAATGCAAGTTGTGGGTGCTGTTGGTTTTCAGGAACGCCGCCTCGATATTCCTAAGGATGTCGATCCCCTAGTCTCCAGAATCATTTGGGAGTGCTGGCAAACGTATATTTGATTTTCATTTTTTCATTTTTACCACTATATTACCTCCCTTGAGTGTTAATCATATTCTTATTTCTTTAACCATGAGTTTCTTTGTTGTTAATAATTCTTTACCAGGGATCCGAATTTGCGCCCTTCATTTGCACAGCTGACAACTGCTTTAAAGTCATTGCAACGGCTGGTCATCCCGTCGTCTCTACAGGATACTCAAAGCCCTCCCGTGCCCCAAGAGATTTTTGTCAACTCTTCTACTCCTTGACAGTATCTGCCATTATTTTGTGGATAAAAAGATAGAAAGAAAGGCCTGATTTTATGATTTCTGCTATTGCTGGGTTAAAAAACCTAATGTCAAATCATGTGTAGTGATTGAGTGTACTCCTTTGTAACTCCGTTTCTTTTTGTTCCTTTTCTTCTCTCGAGCCACTAGTGAAAAAAAAGAGAAGGAAAGCTATGTGGCAGAGAGTGTACAGAGACGGACATGAGTCATCTCTCTCTTGATTTTTTTTTTTTGGCATGAGTATGTGAGCAAGCTGGAAACCAGTCAGCTCCTAGTAAAGGTGCCATTCTTGAGCCTTATGTAGAAGTTATTATGCGACAGAATGTAAGACGTATGAATGGTAATACTTCACTTTTTTTTTTTTTTATAAATATCAGACGTGCATTGTCTCCAGATTTTACTAATATTTTCCAATCTGAAACGAGATATTGTAGCGATTCTTCAATCCTCGAGCGCATCTTGGAATAGTTAAGCTCTAGGGCTACTAAGCTATTGATAGTACTCGGCCGGGTTTAATATTACCAAAGAGTAGCGGACGTTTTTTTCGTAAGGAATTGGCTTGTTTTGCCTCGCTCCCAAGAAATAGAGAAAATTTGCTAAACGCCCATTGAAACTTCCGGTATCAAGTATTTGCCCATTAAATTTTTTTTTCGACCTGTCAGAAGTCAAATGCTTTATTAACGTCTTCACTTGTCAATTTAATAAATGCAAAATACTAATTAAAAAAAAGAAATGATAATTATGCGACAGGGCTGCAAACGAATCAAACCAAATCAAACTTACTCTATTTTGAGTTCGAGTTTGAATAGGATTCAAACCGAACTGGTTTGATTTTTTAGGACGAACTTCAATCGAACAAGTTAATTGTAAAATAATTTCGAATCGAAGTTAATCGAATCACGAACTATAAGTTTTTTTTGGTAGGAATACCGCCCTTAGTTATTTTTTAAAAATTAGATAGCTTAAACTAAGCATTGTATTGGATCTTATCTGATCATATTAGGTGCCTATTTGTGCATATTTGAAATGAAACCTTGATTTTGCACTGAGCCATTGGCGTTGCTCTAATTTAAATGGTACATGTTAATTTGAGATTTGAACCTAAATAATTCGCGAATCAATTTCGAACAAACTATACCCAGTTTGAGTTTGAATAAGAGTTCGAACCGAACTGATTTGATTTGTTTCAGAATGAACTTCAATCAAACAACTTAGTTGCAAAAAAAAAATTCGAATCAAAATCAATCGAATCACAAATTACAAGCTTTATTGGCAACTCTAATTATGCCCCAGACTTCAAATAAAAACAATAATAGTATGGTAAGAGAATAGTGCACTCTAGAATAGCGAGAATAACTACTATTGAGAATAGCAAATAATAATAGTATGGTAAGAGAATAGTGCTAACTCAAGCTATTCGAACAGCTAAAATATTGTTTGGATGTACTCTTTGAATAGAGTTTGCACTCTTTGCAATAGTCGCTATTCCTACTTTTTGTTGGAACAGCGGAATATCATTGTTCTACTTGTTTGGAATAGCAAGTGTGGTTGTTTGAATGCACTTGATTTAGAATAGCACTGCTATTATGAGAATAATAATATTCTCAAACCATCCAAACATACCCTAAACAAAGGAAAATCTTTGCATGCTAATACTATTTTTGTATCATTCTAGAGTTGGACATCAAGTGACTGCTGCATAACAGCCAAAATTTGTGTTTTTAGTTTGCTTATCGCTAAATGCTTTTAAAGACACTTTTGTTTAATATTATGTCTCAACTTAGTCTGATAATACATGTTGTAAACACTAGGATGCAACTTTTCTGATGTACTACTATGCTTTATGAAATATATACCTAGGGTGGTTTAAACCAAAAAAAAAAATGTTTATGTTTTCAAAATATTATTTTATTTCAAACATCAATTTTATAATCTGAGCTAGCACCATGTCATAATTGATGCTACAACACTTGCTGATTAAGGACACAACAATATACCCGTTTTAGATGAATATGACTGTTATTTTTAATAATCTGAGCTAGCACCATTGTCCATTACATTTCTAACTCACACCAATTTTTTTCTAGCAACATTAGATCAGCAAGTGATAAACCAGCCACTAAAATGTACTAAATATTGCTGCTCACTACGGAAGTGTGAGTGTAATTAGACCTTTGACGCCCATGAGTCCTCTTGAGGGCACGCGCTTGTCTTCTAGAAAGCACTTCTGTTGCCTCAGATTGCCTCATAGGTTTGGTCTCCTTGCTGCCTTCAGGATAACCAAAAATACTCTCTAGAGGATCCACAAACAAATCCCAGTTTCGATTCTCATTCTGTCACACATAAAAAGATAAAAGAAAGACATTATTGAGTTTTTCCATAGTTCTATATTTTAATAAAAGTCAAAAGGGTTTTTATGGAAAGTAATGGTGCTTACATTATTTTGTTTCTCAGGTAGACCATTGTTCTCAGAAGAGTCACTCCTCTGCAAATGTGAATAAAATAATAACTACACGAACAAAAAAATAGATTGGTTTTGTTATCATTAATAATCGCTCCATAAATGATGCTTACAGTGGCACTTTTCTCTGTAGTTCGCTTGTACTGGTCAAGTTTCTGGTAAAATTCAACCCTATGAGCCTGAGTATGATTCTGAGAAGCTGTCAAATCAATGTAGGTATTGCGAGGTCTCCACCGAGAGAGGGGGACATCAGGATTTACATCACCAAACACTTGCTCTGAGTAAAAGTGTTTCCTCAAAAGAATCAGTAGAGATTTGTCATCCTTGAACTCTCTCAGTATACTAAGAATTTGGATGAAAAAAGTTGAAATGGGTCAAGAACAGCTATCTAGATGAACTTAGAGGCTTTTTTAGGCTAACTCATGCGGATTCCTCAGTTGCCAATTTGGTTATTTGTATTGATTAGTTTGAAACAAAAGACGAATAAGGGAACATTTGTAAAAAAATCTAAATAAATGTCCACACTGGATGGAAATTATAAGAGATTACAAAGAACTAACAAGGAGGCCAGGTCAGTTTGACTTGGAGTTCCTTGGAGGTCAACAAAAAGCCTGTGAATACCAGCATCCATGGACCTGCCACCATTCCACCTCCCCCCTGCCAATCCTGCAACTGCAATTAAGTAAATACTATTTTAAATTTATCACATTCAAAGGGGATGGAAGATGCATAGCATTGTTGCAACATTCTTATGTAACAATTATAATATTGGACTTGGCAATATTGATAACCATGATAAATAACTTTAATATTTAAGCCCTGACATCTTTGGGTGTGATCTATTTGGCATATACCTGTCATGAATGTAAAAAGTAATGAGAGGTCAGAGGTGCATGTTTGCCCCCCATCAGCAATTTGAATTTTCAATGGTCTAAATTGCACAATTATTGATCCATTCACATTTAACACTTTCAGCACAAAATTTGATGTCTCTATAAACTTTTTCATTCTTATTTGAGAGATAGTGTCAACATTCATTGCCAAATGATCCTAACCATATATACAATGATATAGTTTGACATGAATCATCCAAACTTACAAGCTGATAGACTCAACCTTGAAACAGTAGGAATTGCCCTAAATGCTGCATTTAGAAACATAGCAACAATTGAGAAACATTTCTGATAACTGCCAAGGAGGAAAAAGAAAAGGATAAATTTAAAATGAAATAAGTACCAGGCCAAGCGACAGAAAAGGAGACCACTGCTCCTGTAACAAAGTTCAATACTACCCTGCCCACAAATATCTCAATTTGCTCTTCCTCCCATTCGCTCCGCTTCTACATTTTGTTACTTATATTTAAGTCACAAAGTAGGACCAAGTTTTCCAAGTTAAAATCCTGCAGCTTTCAGTGGATATTTCCAAATTGGATCCAAAAATTTGTTATTATTTTCAGATAAGACTCAACACTTGTGTGATTATTTTTCAGATAAAAGCAACTGTACAAATGAAGGGTGAAGTCAGCTGAAAGATTCAAGCCCCCCTTCAATGTCACACTAATTCAATCTAACAGCCTTACAAAGAAAGAGAGGCTTTTGTCAATTCTAGTTAATATAAAAAATAGATTTTATTTTAAATTTGTTTTCATAATATAAGTAATTTTCTTATTAAAATTTAATTTCTTCATCATTTATGATTTTAAGAAATTAAAAACATGCAGCTGGTAGTAAATTGCGCAAATTTGTCAGAATTTAACAGCATCTATTAATGCCAAGTTTTTTTGAACAGCATATATTATCTGTTGACTTGATGGTTTTTTTTTTTTGGCAAATAGCATGAAGAATGTGCAGAACGGGATATAAATTTGAGAACGAGCATTACTTGCAAAAATCATGAAATGCTGGTTATTATTATTTTTTTTTATGAGAAATGCTGGTTATTATAGTTGCAAAAATGGAGGGTAGAGGAAAACAGTGCCACAGACCTTGGAATAAAGAAAGGATTTCATCTCCGCTAGAAACTTAAGCCTCATGCTTTCTCTTTCTCTCTCCCGACTCTCTCTTTTCTTCGCTTCTCACAGCAATGGAGAATAATCTCTCTTTTCTCTTTTCTCTTTGGCAAAATAGGGGAAAGACGGGAGACTCCGAAACTGCAGAGAAGAAAGAATAAATTACGAGAGATTGAAAACAAGCCCAAAATTAAAAAATATAGGCCCAAAGGTTGAGGAATTCGGATCCTCCAGGTACCTTAGAATTCACATCCTCTCTAATACCTGATAAGAGAATCTTTTACAATTACTAGATCTGAACTATACTTTTTAACTTGACACGAATCTCAAAGCCTAAAAATACAGCCTCTACAGTGACTTGAATCCCAAGCCAGTTGAGATTTAATCTCAAGCCGTAAAGTAAGTAATCATCTACAATAATTGTGCAATACCTGAGAGAATACGGATTCGGTATCTTACGAGTATTGTTCACTAAAAATTCTAGTGGATCATGACTATTCTTTTCGGAATCAAATTTTCTGTTCATCCGTTGGCAGAAAAATTATGTTTGTTCGTTTCATATCTGTTCTAATATAAACGGTAATAATTAAAATATGAAACGTATTTGAGTTTTGAAAAATGCTCTCTATTTTTATATTAACCATTTAGACTGAAGCATGCATGAAATGGATGGATGGAGGCCTGTGGGTGGAATTTTTCTGCCAACGTATAGACAAGAGATTTGTTCCGATTTTTTAACTTGACACGAATTTTAGAAGAAAACCCTTTATTTTAGAAGGCATTGGATTGAATTTGATCTGACTGAAAGTAAATCTAAAACGTAAAGTTATGTACCTCACTTTACGGTACCTAAAAGAATACTCGTTCAAAGTTGAGGCCTACTTCTAATCGAACAAAAATGTACTTGAATTTTAGTGATAAAATCCAAGAAAGATAATAAATGCATTTTTGCTAAAATTGAAGTACACTTTTTGGTTAATCCACTTTGAAGTAAAAAATTTGGTTAATCCATTTTAGTGTACTTGAATTTTAGCAATACGATATTATGCATTTTTGCTAAAATTTTGGTTAATCCACTTTGAAGATTGAGATTTGAAACTAACAAATTGCTCTCCGTTGTTATAAATCTACGGGGTAAAAACCGGATATTATTCTATCCTTATTAAAAAAAATAGATATAGATTATTCTATACCTGAATATTACAAATACAAATACATATATAGTTTTGAATTTTAATTATTTCTATTTAAATAGTAAATATATAGCATATGATTTAATACTATGAACTTTGATATTCTTTAATAACTATCCAACTCAATTCGTATTTATATTTATATTTGTTTAATATCTTATCTTTATCCATATTAGAAAAAATAAAAAACGGATACATATATAATTTTGTTACTATCCGATCCGTTTCACCCCTATCTCCAGACTTATGAAAGCTGTGCCTATAATAACTTTCTGGAATTCTTAGTCACCACTTTATAATAAATCATGCCAAATTTATCCTGAAAATAAAGAAAAGAAAAAAGAATGTCAAAATCAGAAGAAGAAAAAAATAGAAATAAACATATTACATAGACTTCCAATTGAAATGACACAAATGAGCATTTCCTTCTTCGAAGTGCTAGGAAAAGGGAACCGGATCTCGTGCCCGTTGGGTCCATCCGTTCATGCTTGTTCTGATTTGAATGGGCACTGGACGGATGGATCCAATAGGCAAGTTTCTATTTTTGCACAAGAAAAAGTGAAATGGCAAAATAGATTTTTATTGAACTGGTTTCTATATTTACATTTGCGTAGAAAGATTCTGATTTTTGAATTTGATAATTTTACCTATGAAATTATACCTTTTCAATTTCATCTTTTCTCTATTGAAATCAAAATAAGGAAAATACGAGATTTGAACACAGAGAGCTATCTAGATGAAACTGATGAGTGATTTGGATGATTTGAGGAAAAATAAGCAATTTGGCGAGTCGAACGAGGAGATTTTGAAATTTTACGTAAAGTGCTTTGAAATTATTATATTACCGGGGGCTAATATATACTTAATACAACATGCGCATAACTTAAAAATATCACATAAATAGCCAAGTATCTGCAAGTTATACGTAGATCCATCCCTGAGAGAACATCTAAAGGTAAAATGTTAAACTATCGGTAAAGGTCTAAAGGAGAGAATTTTTTAAAAACCATAAATAAAAAATAATATTTTATTAAACCAACTTGATTGCTTTGGTTTTACAGAAATCATAAGAACTGAAATGTCATTTCGGTTTGAATTTTTTTTTTTAAAGACTGAAATGTCATTTCGATCCGAGATGTTTTCATTAGTTTTATCATTATTTTTTATCGAAATATGTGAAAATGGCTCGAATTGAAATTGCATTTCGGTCCCGAAATTTTTTTTTTTTTTGTTCTCATAGTTTTTTTAAAACCAAAACAGTTAAATTGATTTGGTAAAATATTATTTTTTATTTACAATTTAAAAAAAAAATTCTAAAGGAGAGGTGGCATGAGGATGAAAGACGAGACGGGTAAATTTGTGGACGGTGACCGAAGACTATTTGAGATTCCTACAAAGCATCAAAATTACGTATTTACTCCTCCAAATTTCATAATATCATATTTTATTTCTAAACTCACAAATTTAGTCACTTAATTTTATAGTTATTTATATTAAAACTCATTTAAATTTATTAAATATCTATTTTACTCTTTATTAAAAAATAAAAAATATGTAGCACGTTAAGAAAAATACCAATCTTATCCTTATAGTTAATCGATTTCTAACAGCAAATAATTCATTTCTCTACTCCTAGTGTATACACAAGTGTACACCAAAATATCACCATATATACATCAAAAGTAGTGAAATTTGAAAAACCGACCAATTAGATAATTGCTATTTTTTTTCTTAAATAGCCTACATTTTTTTAATGTTTTTAATGAATAGTAAAATGAATATTTATAAATTTAAAATGATTTTTAATATGAAAATCATAAAATTCCTCCATTTGTTTAATCTGGATAACAAAAAGATCGGTAGAGAAAATGGCAAAATGCTAATTTTGTGCCAAAAAAAAGGATTCTTTCGATCTCTTTAGATAAGTTGCCACAATTATTATCAAATAATTTAGATACTCTTGCTCTCTTAAAAAAAAAAAACGGTTACGACTTGTAGAGACTAAAAAGACTAAAAACATTTTTATCAAAATTACAAAAGGTGATACTGTCACACCCCGCGGCCACGGGTCGTAACAATCTCTCGCCGTAAGCATACAATGCCATGTATGCTTACAAGACAATTAACAATTCAACCAAAACAACAAAAATATAAAACAAGTTTCTAATATATATAATCAGAGTACACAGTCTGGTCAGAATATAATACAACAAAAGTATCTCATCCGGATATCAACCACGAGGCTTACCTAAACTACACAACAAAACATAACTAGGGTCAAGTAAATGGTAAACTGTAAGGCCTACTACTCGCGTGCCTCTCCGGAATCAATCGCACCCGTACCTGTAAAAATAATCCGAAGGTGGGGGTGAAAATAAATTCTCAGTGCGAATTTGCCACAGTTCAGACTATTGGACTTGCAATCAAACTCTATATTCAAAAAAATGAAACCCAAACAATAAACAATGCAAACCGATACATATAATCATAAATAACAGAATGCCAATGCAAGACAACAATTAAATCAACCTGCAACACAGTTTACGGAATTTCCAAGATGAATTTCAAACACAACATGTATTTTGGCTTAACTCGATTCATAACTCAGTTCATTAGGGCTTGTAGCAATTACAGATGTTCTTTCGAGCTGAACCTTTATCAAACCCACATCTGTAGGGTTACTGACACCTACAGATGGCCAACCGCTGGACCCTTTATCTGACACCCATCTGCAATCGCTTGGCTTAACAGTTTATTAAGGTCTGGTTCGAATTATATAAAGAAAATCCTCTTTGGAATCATTCCAATAGTCGTAATATTCAATTGACCTTTCCAAATGCATTAACACGTAGGAGAATGCCACCGAGCCATAGACGTTACACAAGTCACCCACGACCTCAAATCACATATCATAACATATCACAAATCATCACATAATCACCCTCCCTCGTCCCAACCGGTACTGGGAATATCGAGAGCCGTTCACCTAAGGCCATTTAGGATCCTGGGAATCCAAGTCAGCATACAGCCCGACTTGACAAATTCATTGGATCCAAGTGCTTAACTTCGTAAATCCATTCACATACATATCCAAATCCAATCGTGGTGACTTTCAATCAAATCACATCAGATCAAATCATATCATAATAGATCGACACAACCTATAACCATACCAGCATGCAAATCATTCAAGTCACATCAATTCGAGTTTAATTTGATTGGGCTATGCAAATGCTCTATGCAATTCAATTATGCAATCAATGATATTCAACATGACAAACGAATACACAGTTTAATTCCTGAAAATAATGTATCAAACAAGTCCAAGAATCCCGTACTTGTTTAAGACGAGCGTACCGCTTAGCTACGGATCGGGCGTCTCGAACTGTCTCGGTAAGTCTTGCTCAATCGAGCCTACACCTATATTATACGTTTACTTGGTTTAATTCGGGTTCAGTGGTCTATACGTTTACTTAGGGTTTGTACAGTCCTAAATCAATTCTTATGTTTTGGTATCGATTCTTTTCGGTTCCTTCTTTCTTATTAAAAATCTCATATAACGTGCACAATTGCATCTGGGCCCTCTAGCCATATACCATTTCACTTTGGTAACCATCAATCACCGTTTCACTACTTTGGTTCTCGGATCAATTCAATTTACCGATTGGTTAAACCCTAATTTGGTCAAAACCTCAATTTAACCGTTAAACGTTCTAAAAATTCAAGATCAGGAAGCAACCCTACCGACTACAAGTCTAATTGGTCAGGTTAAACAAATCAAATCACGATTATGCCAACTTTCAGTTTTGGCACGAAACCCTAGAAATCAGATTTCACAAATCGGAAGAAAATCGGGAAAAGATTGGCAAATAAATAAGCAAGGAGTGTAGAGGAACTAGTCCTCGAGCAATTCAAACACAAATCTTAAGTTTAAGACGAGAATCTAAGAAATCGAGAAAATTCGAGGTTTCGAAAGAAAGAAAGAGAGAAAGAAATACCACGTAGGAGAGTTCGGAGAGATCCTCAGCTGCTCACTCAGTTCCAAACTCGATTTCTCGCAACAATCAAAAGTCTGAAAGAAATGGAAACTCACACGCTCTTTTTTCTTCTCTCTTGGCGAAAATCACTTAAAAATGGTGAAAATAACGAAGTGGGAGAGAGAGAAGGTTTGATTTGAGTTTTAGGGCAAAAATCACCCTGAGTGCGGATTAACCAATCCGCACTGCGGGTTACTTAACCCGCACTCAGCACTTAGTCAGTTTTCAGAACATGAAATTTAACACAGAAACAACCCGCAATGCGGGTTGCTTAACCCGCAATGGGAACTTAGTAAATTCTTGACAGAATTTCAGAAAAAGTCTAACACAGAAATAATCCGCAGTGCGGGTTACTTAACCCGCAGTGGGAACTTAGTAAATTTTTCACAGAATTTCAGAAAAAGTCTGAGCCTAATGCGGATGCATTCAACCCGCAGTGCGGGTTGCTTAACCCGCAGTGAGGACTTAGAAAAATTCAGACCAGCACAGAATTGCATGAGTGCGTGATCGGCGTAAAGCGCAACGCAAGTTTCGGTACGCTTGGGAGCGTACCTTTTAAACCTCGGTTACACCTTCCGATTAGGGTTGCAAGTGCACAACCTTATCGAGGAGTATAATCGGGTATCGATCCACAGGGACGGTTTCTTTATCTAGAATTTTACTTAGCTTAGCCAAAGACTAGAAGTGAGAAAAAAAGGGTTTTTGGTGTTTAATTTTCCGAAAGAATCAACTCAAGCAATCACACAATGATATAGAATAGTAAATGTGCAAGAAAAGGTATAAACTGTGTTTTGATTTGGGATAAAAGGTGTTTCAAGGGTTTCAGACTTCATCTCTGATTTGCCTCTAGTGGTACGGCCCTTACCAAGTTGGTACGGCCAGGCCACACCAACCTAGTAAGACCAAGCCGTATGGGGCTTGGTACGGGTAGGCCGCACCACTCTTGTAAGGGCCGTACTGGTTTACCAGAACAGAGCTTACAAGTTCGAGTTGATGCATTTCTTGCTGGTACCTCGTATTAAACTCTTGATAAAGGTTCAATTGACCATACCTAAGGTTCCTAAACCTCAACTCTCGTTTGTTAGCTCAAGATCTAGGTTTTGGAGTCAATTCTTCACCTTTTAGGGTTTCTAAACCTCAACTCTCGTGTTTTGGTCCAGATCCTCTAGTTGATTGATTGGAGATCTAAGGTAACCTCTAATCTGTCGATTAGAGGAGAATTCAACCTTTCGGCTTCAATTCGATCAAGTCTACCTAAAGGGATTGGTTTGGTTGAGAGAAGGCAATGGTCACATGACCTTGTTAGGGTTGATCTACCACTATAGGCACACCACATGCAATCACAGAAACACAAAGCAATCAAAACAAGCAAATTCACAATCAAATCAATCACAAGAGTTCATACAAGATCCAAATCAAGAAAAACAACACAAATCAAGAAAATCCATCTACAAACCCTAGAAACGAAAGTCTACTACTCACAAGTCATGGATCTGTCCAGAAATACAAGAAAAGAGATAGAGAAAGTCATGAAAGAACTAGATTGAAGATCGGGAATGGAGAAGGTGTAGATCCGTCGATTCTCGCCTCTTCCTCTTCCTTGATCTTCTCTCCTTGCTCCTTTGCTCTCTTTCTCTCTTTCACTGAGCTCTCAATCTGGAATGAAGTGGCCTCCTCGAAAATGGAGAGATCCCCCGCTTTAAATAGCCTCTGCCAAGATTTGAATTTTGTCAGGCGGCATCTATGTACGGCCCGTACCAAAGTGGTACGGCTAGGCCGTACAAGATGGAAGGGAGGCTGGATCGGCTAAGCCTGGTAAGGGCCGTACCAAGCCTGATAAGGGCCGTACCAGAGAGTCCAAAAACGCCGTTTCTTCGTGTATTTTGCTCCAATCCTGCAGAAAACAAACAAACTCTCAGCAGTACCAAATTCTAAGGATATATCAATGAAATGCACGTGATTTTGACAATTTAGAACGTGAATTTGGTACGAAATCAAGTCAAATATAGGCTAAATATGCGAGGTATCAGTGCGGATGCACCAACCCGCAGTGCGGGTTAACCAACCTGCAGTCAGCCTATAAAATCTCAAAATCTCGAAATTTGAACGCGGTTTCAATTCATATTTAACTTACTTATTTAGGGGAACCTTAATTAAGATTTAAACTTCTATTTTGTTAGCATGATTTATCGATTCTTGCCTTTAAATCATTTGAATTTAATTGTAAAAATTTCGTAACGTAACAGATACAAATTTAAGAATCACAAATCAATAAATCAATTTTATATTATATTCCTGCAATTAATTATAGTTTCATTTTTATATCTATAAAATTGTCAATTGCAAGCAATAATTTTAGACAAAGTGCTATTTTTTTTTTCATAACATGATCAATCGTTTTATAGTTCTACAATTAAAAATTGCAATCGTCACACAAAATTTTAAAATTGCTTTTCAATTGAAATCAAGATGCTCTAATCGACCAAAAGCTCTTAAAACATAGTGTAGGTAGCCTGCAAATTTTCTGAAAGTTTGCTTTTAATTGCCGATTTTTAATATTTATTTCTTAATACAGTATGTTTGATGACAAGTAAGACAATTTTTCTTTAAAATATAATATGAGGATAAGAGATATATTTTCTGAATTTACTATCTTAAATTTTATAATGATAGTGATAAATATATTCTGCACTAAGTAAAGTCTCAATGTTTATAAGTATATACAAAGGTTGGCTAATATTACCGCTATTTTTATTGATACCATAAAAAAAAGAAAATTTAAAATTGCCTTTGCATTGGATTTTTTTTTTAAAACTGCCCCGACCGTTGGGCTCACGGGCAGCCCACCCTCTCCAGTAGACCGCCCGAGTCAGGGGCGATCCACTAGGAACCAAATCACCTATGGGCTGGGTGGTTTGCTAATTTTTTTTTAGAAAGATCTTAATATCCTGTTTAGAGTGTATGCCAAAAAATAAGACATTTGATATATTTATGAAGTGATGTCGTAACTCTTTATAACTTTGATTTGATTTGTCAGTTAGATATCACAAGTCTGAAGATAACACTAATTAAGGACTTGACCTTGATTCTTAAATTTTCAAGCTCTGACAGCTTGTTGATCTTCTTCTCTTTATTTTTGGTACTAAAACAGTAGTATAGAGCTATTAAAATATGAACAAAGCTCAAATTAGATCTATATCCATGCACAAAACACCCTATGCTGACCTCTGGTATGATACCAAGTCCAAACTCAGTAGCCAAGTACTAAGCAAAGGCCGCTAGTATAATGCAATCCATTAAAAATATCAAATTTGACCTCTGTTGGTAAATCAGCATGTATGGAATAATACAGGGACCAAATTATAAAAGTGATTACAACAGCATGTAGAGCATTCAAAAATACACATAATTGACACAAATTTTAATTTATTTGGATTTTTCTACAATTAGTTATGAATTTTCAAAGTTTAGCTTTTGAAAAAACTTTAAATAACCATAACTTTGGCTAGGAAAATCGGATTTGGGTGTATGACCACTTTTCGGAAATGAGGAATGAGACAGATCCGAATATCGCCTAGGGGGAACCCCGGACATTCAAAGTATTATAATTTCAAAAAAACATCATTTAGTGCCTAAAAAATTAAGTTTAAGTTTTCGTTCAACAGTAGATACAACGATCGGTATTTTGTTTAGTCAAAAGCCTAAGAGATTATTCAAGAATTATTCATATAATTATTTTAAAATGTATTTACTATATATTGTATTCGTTTCCTTATCTCCGAGCAAATGGTATATATCGACAATAATTCTCTAAAAAAATAGAAGTTGACATCATTGAGATAATCTAACTATATTTTTTTGTGTGTATATTTCAATAAAATAAATTATTAAGAATCAATGTCAATTTCTTAATTAATGTTATATTTAGACTTGTGATATCCAACTGATAAATCAAATCAAAGTTATAAAAAGTTACGACATCACTTCATAAATATATCAAATGTCTTATTTTTTTTGGCATGCACTTTAAATAAGAAAAAAATTTCTTCACAAAATTATTTAAATCAAAATATTGAGATCGCTCTAAAAAAATAAAAAAAATTAGAGGATCGTCCCTGGCTTGGGCGGTCTGCTAGAGAGGATGGGCCACTCATGGGCCCAGTGGTTGGGGCAATTTAAAAAAAAAAAACAATGTGGAGCATTTAAATTTTTTTTTCTAGGGTATTAATAAAAATGGCCACTAATATTAAAACGTTTGTTTCGGAGTCGTCGTGCAACCAATTGAATTTTTAATTTTCGAAGTCTAAATGGTTGATCCAAACTGTTAGATGTGATATCTATATTAAAATGTGCTTGGAGATCAAATTTACATTTAAATTTTTTTTTTACTATTTATTAAACCAGTTTTAAAATCTTTCATTTTAATAAAAAAATGAAAATTTTATGAAAACAACGAGTTTTAAAATTGACTTAATAAATATTAAAAAAATTTCAAAAAATATAAAATTTTGTTTCCAAACTTATATTTTAATATAGATTGAATGTTCAATAGTTTGAATCGACTGTTTGGATTTTGAAAATGTAAAAATTAAATCGTTTGTTACATTTTATGGACTTTGAAAATAGATTTTATCAAACCAGCTTGATTGCTTTGGTTTTACAAAAATCATAAGAACAATATGTCATTTCAGTCCGAAGTATTTTTTTCTGGAACTGAATTATTATTTCAGTCCGAGCTATTTTCACAGATTTCGAAAAAAAATAATGTTGTAAAACTTGTGAAAATATCTCGGACTGAGTTATCATTTTAGTAAAAAAAAGTTATAAACAAAATGTTACTTCAATTCTTATGAATTTTGTAAAAAAATAAATAATTATGTTGGTTTCAATAATTTTTTTAAGTATGATTTATAAAAAAATTCGAAACGAAGATAAATATTAGATTCTCTGAGAAGGTAAAATATTAGATTTGCTGAATAATAATTAATAAATGTGACTTCGTGGGTCAAATGCCAGCTCAGAAAAAATCTGGAGGATGTCTTTTGAAAAGCCATTCTTTCGAGGTTACACGTGAAAAAGGTTCAAGTATAAAAATAAGTGGGTGAACCAATACGGGCAGTGGTCTGTGGTCTACTCAACACTTAAATCCAGCTCTGAGTGATTTCAAGTCCGCCTTCTTGTCCCATCCGAAGAGAGAGGTTGAGGGAGAGGAATCATAAGAACAGTCTTATTTTCTTGCTCAAAATTCACTGTTAAGACTTGAGAGAATAGCAAAAATTTCAATCTTTCTCGGTTCTTTGCGATCGTTTTTCCAATCCAATATTAGTATTTTGGTCGGGTTGTGTATTGTTTAGTACAGCTTCCCATATGGCGGTTTATCTGAGATCTATCTCTCTGTTCTAGTGCCACTTTTCATGATCAGGTTAGTTTTTCTCCGTTTCCGTTTCGTTTGTTTTTTTTTTTTGATTGAACGCGGTTTTATTTCTTTTTTCTCCTTTAGAGTATGGATCTTATTTTCTCGTTTGTCTTTTCTGGACTCAGTACTTACTCTCAGATCTGGCAAAGATTCAAGAGGAAAAGTTCAGTCCGGAGGAAAAAAAGGAAGAAGAAAGCTATCGATCTGCTAACACCCACTTTCGATCTGGCTTTCATCACTAGATCTATACCCAAGGTATATTTATCCATAACGCATGTATATGTTTTTTAATTATTTATTTTCATTATATTTTGCGTTATCTTACACCTAAAAAATGGGTTTTCGAACTTTTTAGGATCAATACTGATTCAAATTTAGTCAATCAAGTTGAACTGCTAGAATCATTAAGTATCGCTTTCCAATGGAGACGCTAATGGCTTTTGCTCAGCACCAGACCCAATATTCCAGGAACAAATCTCACCCATCTGATCAGTTTGCCTCGCCTCCTTCTAAAAACTTCCGGGCCATCAACTGCAGGACCTTCCAAGCCGGGTTACCCAATGTGAAATCCCCTCCTCAGTTCCACTCCGAGCCGCCCAAACAACTGAGCAAATCTAAATCGAAACCTATTTCCATAACCCCTTCCAAGTTGGCCAAGTTCAACAGTGAGGACCTTTCACTGTGCCCGCCTTTTGCAGGCCCCGCCTACTCAAACTCGCCGCCGCCAAGTTCTCTCCCCATACCCAAGTTCTCGCTTCGTCAGAAGAGAAGCATGTCCCTTGAGCTGCCAGTTTGTAAGTCTGAAATAGATATGCGCCCAATGGCGAAATCGGCACCTACCTCTCCTACTGGAGAGAGAGTGACTGAGTTTTCTCTTGATGTTGCCATTGCTACGGAGAATCTGAGAAGGATTCTCCATCTAGATGATGAATAGAGATGATCAACAACGGAGGGGGGGGGGGGGGGGGGGGGGGGCGTAGTGTTTGGGGGTGATGGGTGGATGTATATAGCTGGGTCTGATTAACCTCTAATTTAATTTAGATATGTTAGGTCTGTATACAGTGTCTATTGGTGGCCAATCACAACAGGCATTTGCATGGTAGTCTTTTGTAGATTTTGCATGTTTAGGTGATTCCATATCTGTTCTACCTTCCTCAGTGTTTCTTTTCTTTGTTTTTCTTTTTTTATCCAATTACTCTTTAGATTAGCTTCTAACTCCAGTGCACACCAATTCTTCTGGTTTTTTGATTGAAGAAGTGGGGTGGTCACTGATTACTCTCTCTCTCTCTCATTGGATGTCTTGGAAGAGACCTCTTATCTCTCTCTCCCTCTTCCTTGCCCCCCTCCTCTGTGTGTGTGTGTGTGTGTCTACATATCCCTCTTTGTCAATTCTTCTGTTTCTCTTATATCCAATCAGATCCAAGCCATTCTACTAACAAATTGTTATCCTTTATCGCCATCCTTCCAATAGTTATGCTTGCATTGAGTGCTTCAACAATATGTTATTATTGCATTAGGTTTCAGTACTAGAATTGGTCTCCCTTTGATCATCAGAGAGGATGGAAAAATGAGGGAATGAAAAAGAATGTTGGAAAGTAATCAGAGGAAGATTGCTAGGTTGGTAGGTTTCTCTTTGATTTTCAGAGAGGATAGAAAAATGCAGGAATGAAAAGGAATGTTTGGAAGTAGTCGAAGGAAAAATGCTAGATTAGTAGCTTAACCTGTGAACTAAATGAGGTATAATTCGTGTTCTCGTTTGTTAATTATTAATCCAATAAAGTGAAAAATGACATGGTTTGCTGAATGCTGATAGATTATCTTGTTTGATTGCATTATCAGGCTTAGCTTTTGATGGCTTATGCATATTAAAGGTAGCTTCAGGTCAACTCGGCACTGGTGTTTTCATTATAGATCTTGTATGTTAGCCCCTGAATTATCTTTTATCTGTTACCATATGTAACATGTAGTTTGATTGTTTGTGATTAGCGTGTTATGAATTGTATGTTGTGATTGAGAGCTTGTTGTCTCTCACCTTTTATTAGGTTTGCTAAGTGTTTTCTTTCAGTTTCTGATGTAATCCGTAATGTACTTTTGGTAATTATATAGCCTAATCAGGGGTATTAACTTCAAAATATATGGCAGTATGTTTTTGTTGTTATTATTTCTTTAGTTTGTTGGTCATTTTGAGCTAGCCCCTTCGACTACCTGATTGTGTTCATATTTCGCATCTTCTTATATGACTTGATTTATGGAATTAAGAAAATATGAAGGTCAGGAGGACAAAGGATGGACACAGTTGCATGATATTTTTGCCTAGTTATGTTATAGATACTGTTAAATGTTAATATATTTTCAAAAGGGAAGAATCAGGTCAAGATGCAAAAACCATTTCAGGTCATATGAATAGGTTAGTGTCTGCATAACCATACAAATCTGTTGTACTCGTGATTAGTCAATTTTCCAAATGATTAATCATTTCAATTCTTAATAATTGTTTTGGTCAAGTGTTGTTGTTATTGTTTTTAGTATTGTTGGTATTAATGCAAGTGCTCAAGGATATTGACGTTTTAATCAGTCCTTTTCAACTAATTTTTTTTTTTGGGGGGGGGGGGGGCACGTTAGGGCTTATTTTTTTCTCATTGTTTATTAAACTGATATTGGAGTTGGCTGTTTTATAATTAAGAAAAGAAAATATTGCTACTAGTTTTTCAAAGTAGCCTTAATCATAACTCCTTGAGAAGCTTCTAGTGCCCATGATAATCAATGAATTAGTGCTGGTATTAAAGATTAATTGTTGTGGTCCATTCTACGAGAACTGGGACCTCTTGATTCAATGCATTGCAACTAGCTAACTTGTAAGAGACCGTTTGACAAACGAATCTTTCATATATTGGGGATGGGCCCATGTGTTCTCTGGCGTGGGAGATAAACAGGGGCTGTACAAATTGGACAGAACACTTTTGTATCTATTTGTATTAAGAATAAGTATTACTTGTTAGCAAAGTTAGGATATATTGTATTCATCAAAAGGTTTAGTGAACATAATTTTAAAATCTATTAAATTGATTTTAAAGGAGACGAATTCAAACGGTTGAAACCGATTATATTGATGGCCTACCACAGTTTCCTTAAATTTAATCATGAAAACTAAGCATATTAAGCATTAATCTGATCTAAGTTCTTTGTTCAACTTAGATTATATTTGATATCCCATCCAACTGAACTCACAAGAATATTTGACTTCAAATATTATCTGCATATTTCATACCCAGCTGTCAGCTTTCATACAGATAATTGATGCCTGCTAAAAATATGCATAATACAATTCAATGCTCGTGACATAAATTTGGGGAAAACGATTGTTTAATATTCCTTCCATGTATATTCAATGTGAACAGGCATTTATACAGTATACCAATTTTTCACAGTATTGCAGCCTATGAATACCGTTAGCTACAATTCACTCGAAATAATTTTTTTGCGAGGCCAATAACTTTTTCCCCATGCAGAAAGAAATTCATTTTGGCCCCTCAAGTCTTTGTATTTTGATTTTATTTTTCTAGTTAATATAACTCTTTTACTCAAGTGTACAAAAAAATCCTAACAATATAACGTAAAGATAAATTTTCCATGCTTCTAATTAGCCACACTCTGTAACTTGTTCTCATCCGTATGATTATGCTTCTTTTAATCTTTTCCCTTATTTATTCAGATTGAATAATTTTTTATTTTATATTTCTTCTCTCATCATTTGAAGAAAATGTACTTAATGTGTCTAAGATGCAAACAAATTTATAATTGATACAACTCTTTTATATTATTCTGCAAGAATTCCTACACAAATTATCATGTTATTTTTTTTTCTGTATAAAAGGTCGTCTATGTTTAATAAAGACATTTCTAATCATAATTTGCTAGATGTAAGATTTTTTTATAGGTTATTGTCTTATCTTACAAATTAAAATTTTTCTTTAATGAATATTTTTTTTCTTAAAATTAAGTATGAGAGTAAAATTACTCAACATAGTTTTGAGTAACGATGTGGATTCTTTTATGAGGATGGATCCACTTACACCTTTTTTGGTGACACCGAATTACACTCTACATTTTAAAAAATTTCAAAGTTCAAATAGTCGGTCTAAACCGTTCAACATGATGGATATATTAAAATGTGTTTGCAGATTAAATTTTACATTTTTTTGAAATTTTTTATTATTTATTAAGTATTTTATAAAATCGTTATTTTCATACCATTGATTTTTTGTACCAATCTTAATAAATAGTAAAAAAATTCAAAAAAATGTAAAATTTTATTGGCAATCACATTTTAATATATCTATCATGTTGAATGCTTTGGATCGATAATTTAGACTTTGAAAATATAAGATGTAGTCGGGTGTTACTAAAAAAGGGTATAAGTGGATCCCTCCTTTTCTTTTATATATGTAATGATATTCACAATATATATTGACTGGTTGGTTTAACTTTTTTGACATAAAAGGTCGTTTATTGACGCAAATAACAGAGCTGGTTTCCTCTGGTTATTAGGATAGAAGATACCAGATTGAATTGTGACATAAAGTGGACATATTACTAAATTTTCACAAAAAGTTTAAGTAAATTGTGACAAGAGCAAAATTTACTATGAACATATAATTCCATTGAGATACTTGTTGCCTGCTTAAGTAAATTATATTCTTCCATAAAATTCTCATTTCCTTTATAATTCCATTTAGATACTTGTTGCCTCCCGAAGCAAACTATATTCTTTCCATAAAATTCTCATTTCCTCTTTAAGGAAAGGAGAAGAAAAAAGAGAGAACAAGTGTTCATAAAGTTCCTTTATAAAATTGGCTTTAAGTTGTTCCAATACTGCTGTTGAAGTACAAGCTGTTGAAGCTTTTTTAAAAAAAAAGGTTGTTCCAATACTGCTGTTGAAGTACAAGCTGCATCTTTTTATTGCGTAAACAATTAGAATTTAGATTAGAAATCAAATACTGTCAATCTTATTATTGGAATCTGATTCACATTTTGGATTAGCAAATTCAAAAGTGCACAGGCAATGCGATTGCTAGTTTTTTTATTCATATTAGTGTGGTTTCCATCAATAACAGAAACATATATACTTTGATAAATCTAGCTTTAGTTCCTATCATTTTCAAATCGGTAATCAGGAGGGGTAAAACAAAATAAGTTTGCTTCAGGAAATAAAATATAACTGTTTGGCTCATTTGTGTAAATAGACTAATAGGCTGGACTCCCTTAAAAGAAACCATATTTCCTTTATCCTCTACAGTGAAATTTCTGATTGGATTGGATACATAATAGGATAGCAATTGAAGTATTGAACGATTTCAAAACAATACAAGTTCTCCTGAGAAACAGAAAATAAGCTCTATCAATATAAAATATTCAATGTGCCGCAAATTTTGCCAGGTACAACTCATACCAGTAGCAACCAACACAGGATGGTTACCTTTTTTGGTACACCATTTGATGGCCACTGCATATGCAGTCTGGTGCTTCCCCTGTATAAACTGCCCTCTTAGAGCAAATACCAGATAATTGCTTCAAATTGTATCAATGGAAGTAGAAAGATTTCATGTGAAATTGCAAAATTTCTCTTTAGAATATTTTTCTATATCGGATTCAATCCCAGTACACTCATAAAATGAAAAAAAGAATTACAGTTTCTTCCAACAAAATTCTCATGTATTGAATCCTTCTAATTTCCAAAAAACCGTTAAGAAAAGCAGCAAAAATCATATCCAGTTTAAACTCCTAGTAAAAACTAGCATCTAATACTATACTTTTGTTGCATTCGACCTCTTTCTAAGCATCTGTCGCATTCCTTCTGCCACTCGAATGGCGGGGTTAGACTTGAACATGCGACAAAATGACATGTGATCATTGACTGCCTCCTCTAAACTCACATCTTCATTTTCTTTCCTCCTTACCACCTCATCTCGTACCGCTTCAGAGCAGAGGCCACATAACCATTTTCCGCCAAAATTGGACTTTACCTCGACAATGTATTCTTTGGTGCATTCTTCGTTTAGGCCACAACACTCGCACTGTGCTGATTCTATATCCATTTTTCTGGTACTATGGTGTTCACTGTGATATTGTATGGTTGTGAGAGTATTTAAATGTACAGAAAGAAGAACACTGTGCAAGAAATAAGGAGTGCTGTATAAAGGGTTATGTAATGAGAGTAAGAGGGACAATATAGGTTGGTTGGGGACGTTATTGTGGTTGGCCTTTTCATGATATTATTTTCTCATTTTTTTTAAGAATAAGGCCGTTTAAGTGATGTTTGGGGCAGTTGATGAAGTAGAGAATTAGATTCTTGCCCCAAGTTGTGATTTGCTTTTGGCACCATTTTGGCTTTTTATGAATTTTATTACTAAGTTGTGTCGACCAATGGAACTTTGAGTCATAACATTTGCATTTAATATTTAATTTTCTTTTTGGCAAATTACTACATTGACCTGTATAACTTTCTTATTTTCCAAAAGATTGCACTTAAAATGCTTAAAAGAACTCTGCAAAATTCTGAAAATGGTATCAACTCCGATCAAAATATTTTGATATACCGAAGCAATTACAATTATTTATGCAGGTATAAATCAGGAAATAATAACTCTATCTTTCGACCAAATGTATGTTGTTCCTTTTGTTATCTCTTTAGTTATTTGTTGATATAAAAATGGAGAATGATCTTTCTGTTCCCTTGTGTATAGTTGTTTTAACATTTAGGAGACAAACTTTGTTTCTTTCTTTCTTATTTATTCAATAATGCATAGTGCATTGATAAAGATATCTTTAATGTACTAACCACCAATATGATAGCAAGCTTTAATTGAGCATATCCCTTAATCATGCAAAAAGGGACACTCAAGTCAACTTTAGTTAACAACTTTAACAAATTCCAAAATAATTGATGTAAATTCACTCAATTCAGACCCTACCATACGTGCCTACTGGCATTATCTTTTTTCTTGTGTTTTTTCTCTTTTTCTAAAGTCTACTAAAGTGCAATTATTGAATTATTTGAATGATTTTCTTTCTATTTGTGCTGTCTAACATGTTAGCTTCGCCGGAAGCCATGAGAGAGGGAGTACTGATATACTAAATTCGACTAATAAATTAATAAAATCAAAACATTTTAATTAAGGTTGTACAAAATAGCAAACCTTCGACGTGACTTGAATCCAACCTACCTTTTATCCTATGTTGATCTCAACTTAAAATTTTGTAGTAAAATTATCATGTCTGACCGATCCATTTCGCAACATAAAGAGAGTTGAAGCGATTATAATCTTGCTTAGAAAACATAACTTACTAGAGGTTAATTCAATATCTATCAAGGACTTGTATGAAAACACTGTGTTCAAAATTTAAAATTAAAGTTGATAGCCACCATGAAACCATTTGAGCACTAGATTTCATCATTGGATTTCAGAAAGGCAGAATGGAGCCTATTCTTATTTTATTTTCTTAATGGAGATGCTTTTGTTGAGTAAAGCAGAGCAACATAGTGTACAATAAAGTTGGCACAGGAGGTTATTTTTGTAGGATATATTCTCTTTCTGTATCATTAATTTTTAGTTCAACACCACTATCAAGCCTCACTTTCTATCTTTTCTTCTTTCTTTTTCTGATAGAAATAGATGATACTTGCCTGATTGTGTTAGTTGAGTAGTCAATATGAGTATTAGAGATAAGACTGTATGTGAAGTGGAATTCAAAGGTTAAATGCTTCACACATGCTCCTGTCCTCCTATAACTAGACATATTTACATCTCCACCAAATAATTTAATTTCGACATTTCCTGTGTTTCTGAGAAACCAATTTTCCTTGTTGCTTTAAGTGCATAATATTGCTTCTTAAAAAAGTTGTTGTATCATACTGAGCTCCAAATAGGACCTACACAGAAAAGAAGGCCCAACTGCTCCTATCAAACATGGTACCAGTTGGTACTAAATAGTGGTAGTTTGATGCAGGACCACAAATGATTTATAGGTTGTTCATTTATATTTCATCAGTTTCTTTTTTCTGTCTGGTTCTGTTAGATCCTAAATGAGAAACTCAAATCGTAAAACCAGAACAGAAAGAGTCTTATTGCTATTTGTTTCCATTCCATTTACAATTCCATTATTCCAGAATTCAGATCATTTATATCCTACATATTCACTAAATATACCCAAATAAATCCTCCTCATATCACAACAAAGATATTAAAAAGGATGTAAGATCAAGAATCCCACAAAATTCCTTGCACTTATCCAGAAAAGTCAAATGCAAAAATTATCTTTGAAGTAACAGTACAGTCCACTGGTATGGAACCCACCCCATGTATCAGTATCAGTAAAGTAAAAGCACACAAAATGATATTTAAACAGTACCACTAAACTTGTTTGGCACCTGTACATTTCATAATTCATATCAAATCAATTAGACAAAAGGTGCCATCAGCAACAAGGTTTGTACCGTTACCGTACAGTATGTCGTTGAGAAAATTAGCCTCGGCATGCACTCGATCTGCCTCACTTTTCTCAATTATACCATGAAAAATGAAGAACTTATGAATGATAAACAAACCTCAAATAGCCGAACAGTTCTGTATTCTTCTTCTTCCATTTTTCTGTGCAAAAACTACTAGTAAAAGGAGAATTTAATCATTATTGAGCAAGCCTGTTTTAAATTTTATTGTGTTTTACGATCTTGGCCCAGTTGGCAGCATTTGTAAAATTGGGCTATTTCATATTTACAAACTTGTATCCCTTACTTTTATGACCAACTTGTAAAATTAACTGTCAAACTTCTAGAAATAATTCCAAAATCCTGATCAAGACAAAACTAAATAATGCCAAACTCCCATCCTTCTTTCTTGCATATATACAAATTTCTCTGACTTGCAGCTACATTTCTCATTTTATGAAAGATAATTGTTTGCAATTTTGGTCAAGAGACACTAGATAGACTTTAGTTAGGTGGTACGGCTTACGGGTCAATTATTCCTTGTGAAGTCTTACAAGAGTTTTCTTTCATTTACTTTTATTTTAGGGCTTTTGTAATAAAATAAAATCTGGCATGTCATTTGACGGCCAAACCTTGTAAATAACTTCTTTTAGTATTAATATATCTGTTAGCGGCATTTCGCGACTAAACATTAAAAAAAAAAAGATAATGTTTGAAAAATGCATTTTTTTTCTTTCTCCAACGGCATCGCGCATGTATTGCGAACTTAATTTAATTTGATGAGAATGATTTCTCTCGTCCATGCTAAAATGATTTATTACTTGCCCCACTAACAGAACAGTGTCACGGGTGTAAACTATATAAAAAATATTCAGAAAAATATAAATTTTATTCATTTTTTTAATAACATTATATATTTTTTTTAATTTTTATACATAATTCATGGTCGTGGCAACATTTTTTTTGGTGGACAATTATCTGACGCTTTGTTCCAGGACAATTGTTGGCTGACATTTAATTTAATTTAATTTTATGTACTAATAAAATATTAATTCTTATATGATTTTATCAAGTCAATTTTTCAAACTATAAGACCAATATATAAAACTTAGTCCATTTGAGAGAATTTTGAATAATTTCTTTAGAGTTTGTTCTGCATATATACGATGAACTGTGACAAGCACTAAATAAATATTAAAATTTATGTATATCTAATATTTATGTCGAATTTTCACTAAATATTAAGCTAATAGATAACATTTTGTCCATTTGAGAGAATTTTAAATAAAAATGCATTACAACGTAAATAATAGTATATGTTTATAAAATCCGTCTACAAATCAAAGCTATTAATGAGCCAGCTCGTTATTAGATTAGTTCAAACTTAACGACAGTTGGAGCGTAGCTTGCTTGCCTAAGTATCAATTTGTAAATTTATATGAATTTGTATGCATTTTATACCGTCCAGCTTGATCCAAAAAGTATGTAGATTTTTTTTTTTTTTAAAACAAGATTCAGTCAAACTCAATGAGCTAGCTCGGTCTAGTTCGTAATGATTTTAAAATAAAATTTCAACTCGGACCTCTAAATCAGCTCGCTCGTGACTTGAATGAACTAGCTCCTAACGAGTTCAAACTGAACCCAGCTTGTGACGAGCCAACTCGTTGCCACTGCTGTTGCATGACACGAAACAACATCTCATATGATTACGAATTCAAATTTACTATATTTTTTATGTAGGCTCAATTTTCAGCATTGATTATATCAGTAGTTACAAATTAAACTACAATACAAAAATAAGTTTGAGACATATCCGTCAAGATTCAGAAATTCATCGCCATCTATTAATTTAAACTCTCTAAAAAAAATAGGGTCATGATAACAATCTTTGTAGGTCTATCTCCGAAAAAAATCCCACACAAACTGTTAAAAATGTCATGGAGGGACCGCTCAATAATTAATATTCGCAAAAACTGTTAGTATTTAACTTAAAACATCAAAGTATTAATCTTAAATTTGCAAAGTATTAATCCCTCTACAATGATCTCTATTTATGAAATAATTAATTAATCTATCAGTTGTCCCCATATAAAATTTCCTTTTTTTTTAATCATCCTCGCACAACTGGGGACCATTAAATAAACAATCCCCTCATAAATACTTGTCATTTATCTCCGCACAATTTTTTTTTTTGGATTGTCCCCACACAACTGGGGGCCATTAAATAAACAATCTCCTCATCCAATAATAAATACTTCTCAGACATAATGATAAATACTTTATGTAACATGGATAAATACTTCTCAGACATAATTGCAACTTTCAGTAAAACATCGATGATAAATACTTCTCAGACATAATGATAAATACTTTATATTATACGAATAAATACTTCTCAGATATAATTGCAATTTTCAATAAAAATATCAATGATAAATACTTCTCAGACATATTGAGAAATACTTCTCATACATAATTGCAACTTTCAGTAAAACATTAATGATAAATATTTCTTAGACATAATGATAAATACTTTATGTTACATGGATAAATACTTCTACATAATTGCAATTTTCAGTAAAATATCAATGATAAATACTTCTCAGACATAATGATAAATATTTTAAGTTACATGGATAAATATTTTACGTTACATGAATAAATAATTCTCAGACATAATGATAAATACTTTAAGTTAAGTGGATAAATACTTTATGTTACATGAATAAATACTTCTCAGACATAATTGTTATTATATAGCTGCATAATTAATGCGGAGATTGTTATTAAATGACAATATAATTAATGCGGGGATTGTTATTAGATAAAAGCATAATTAATGTGGGAAAAGGTATTAAATGACAGTTTAATTTAATGTGAGGATAAATGAAAATTTTTAGCGAAATAAATGGAGAGATATATGGCAGTTAAGGAAGAGAGAGTGCGAGAAAAAATGAGGGACACGGGTGAGGAGCTCCTTATAATTATTCAAAAAAATAACATTACAAACCTTATCATCCCCCATTCTTCTCTTAGTTACCCATATGCTACATGCATATGGTCTCACTGTCAATCTACATTTTCAATTGGATATATATATATACCGTATCCATATTAATTAGGGGTCGTAGTTAGGTTGAGGACTTAATTTAATTGGATGGCTCTTTCTAAAATATAATAAGACTTGACTCATAAGCCATATATCCCCCGGAGAGAGCATTAAAGTCGTTTGATCTTCATAACCAATAGAGAGAGCTTAATTTAATTGTTAATTCAGCAAAATACTGTTGTTAAGATATATCACCAAAATATATATTAGTTAATGTCTCCGCAATAAGAAATTAATATTCTAAAAATAAATTATAAGATCAGGTCAGTTGAACTAGATCACCTAAGGTAACTTAAAATTTCCAGTTCGGATCCCAACCGTCCAATCTGTTTTGGCACAAATTTTAAAGGACTTTTGTACATTTTATCTATTATTGGATTTGATCCGAATTTTTATTGGACGGTTTTGATTTTGAGTTTGGATACTTTTATGTTCAAGTATTACCATATAATATATTAAGTATTTATACCTAAGGCATTAAGTTTAAAAAAAAATGGACATTTTGTTCATTTAATCTTGTCAATATTTTTAACGATCTATGAGAAATTTTGCGAATCTAAAACCACAAACATCTTCTATGTAATTTTTTTTTTCAAATGAGATCTAAGATAAAGTACTTTCGGGTTCTTCATTATTCAAGTATTCATTCCTCGTGTGCAAATATTCATACTTTGTCAAGTATTATTTTCTAAAATATTGAATAGTCATTCTTACTCAATAAAGTATGAATATTTATGTGGTAAAGTATTTCTAAAAAACCTACAGATGTGTCTTTGGCATTAACTAACTGGGGGGGAGGGGGGGTCACTACCGACTTTGGGGGGTCGCAAATGCCACTTGAAAGCGACTACGATAGGGACCACATGCAGAAAACCAAGGACAAGCGGATGTGTAATGACCATCTCAAGTGTCAACATTGTAATTGTTGTAAACGTTGATTTTTAAAATATTAAGTATTCATACTTACACATTAAAATGTGAATTTTTATGTTATAAATATTTTTGAAAATTTCCTAAATGTGTTTCGTGAATTAATTACTTGGGGAGACCACCACTGCACAATCACCAATACAGTAGTTTTTGTAAAAATATTAATATCTAAAAATTCAAGTATTCACACTTATGCACTGAAGTGTGAATTGTTATGTTATAAAGTAACTTAAATTAGTAAATCAGTTAATCTATTTAGTGCTTGAATGTATTGATAGGTACTAAATAAAGTATTCATATTTTATAACTAAAATATGAATTGTTTACATATGACATTTGTATTTCTAAAAAAATATATAACATATCAAGTATTCATATTTTACCTGTTAAAGTGTGAATTGTTATGTTATAAAGTTACTTACATTAATTAATTTATTTGGTGTTTGAACATATCGATAGGTACCGAGAAAAGTATTCATACTAATAATTGAAGTATGAATTGTTACATTGTAAAGTATCTTAATTTAATATTTTTTTAAATTGATAATATTCAAACTATAAATATATGAAACAGTAAGTAATAATAGTTAAGATAGCAAGTATTCATATCTACTTGGTCAAATTTTGTTGTTACTGTGATGCATGTGTTTTATCAATTTTTAAGACATGAAGTATTCATATCTACTTGGGTCAAATTTTGGTGTTATTGTGATACATATGTTTTACCAATAGTTAAAACATGAAGTATTTGTATCTAGTCGTTTAGGTTAATATTTTATCTGATTTATTGATATCTAAAATATTTAGTATTCATACGTAAGCCTGAAGATGTGTATTGTTATGAAACAATATTTGACTTTATTTATTTTTTATATTTATAGATAATAGCAATCATATTAACAGATGTATTCATACCTATAAATTTATGTACAAATATTAATCTTAAAAATAAATTTTAATAAACCTCAACCATCTCCAATATTTATCAACAAATTTGTATATGCTAGTAATAAGCACCTGGACACTCCTAGTACTTTTTTTTTTTAGTTAAAACCCATATAGGAATAATTCAATGCAATAACCAAAGTAAAGTACATAGAAAATCTAGACCAATTTGAAATGCTAAAACTAAAATCTAGAACCCTTGAAATATTATCGAACCGAAGAATGAAAGCAGGCATGACACTTAAAGAATAGTGGCTTTGCTGAAAATGCCTCCCTTTATGTACGGGTATCAGTTCTTCCATATTGTATCGGAGCACCTTCAATAATACCTTTGCCTCGGCTTCAATAATACTTCAAAAAAGTAGCACGTGTTATTTTAACAAACAATTCAAGATCTAAGTTTTTGAATAAATTAAAGATAACTAACTATCAATCCAAAATCAAGATCCAAGCGCCTGCTCGATCACTGTGAAATTGGTACTTGATTCCAAGAATTTATTACCGTACTCGCTTTCAAGCGACATTTGCAGCCCCCAAAAGTCAGTAGTGATCCCCAGGTAGTTAATGCCAAAGACATGTCTATTGGTTTCTCAGAAATACTATACAACATAAATATTCATACTTTACTAGGTAAGTATGAATACTCGGCATTTTAGAGAAGAATACTTGACAAGATATGAATATTTGCACACTGATGTATGAAAACTTAAGCGACGAAGAACCTGACAATACTTCATCATGGATCTCATTTGAAAAGAAAAATTATGTAGAAAATTTTGTGGTTTTAGATTCGCAAAATTCCTCACATATCGTTAGAAATATTGACGAGATTAAACGAACAAAAAAAACTCATTTCTAAAAACGTGTAAAAGATGGGTATGTAAAAGAAAGTTGATAACCAATTTTTTTATTAATACTTAATGTCTTAGGTATGAATACTTAATATATTATATGGTAATACTTGCGCGTATAAATATCTATACATGCGCATGCCAGTTGTAAATTTTTTCCAACATAAGTGATCCTCTAAGTAGTTAGTAGTCCTCCCTTGTAATTAGTAGTCCCTATCATACTTTATACATTAATTAGGTAGGAGGACATTTATGGGATGGACTCAAGGGGACAACATCTTTACTCTGTTTTTTTTTTTACTTTTTAAGAATGAGATCAAGATAAAAAGTTTTAAATCATCAAAATTTGAATTCAGAATTTTCGGAGCACAAATTCGATCAATTTTAAAATGTAAAGAAAACAAGGCCAAATTTAAAATGCAAAGCAAGCCACCTGGATTTTTTTTATTTTCTTAATAAAAAAAATTAATTATAGAAAAAGAGGTTGGTTATATTTACTTTTACAAAAAATACAAGTACTGTTAGTTTGATTCAATACATTCTATTTCATCTCGCTGTATACAAGAATACACAATTTGTAATAAAAAGTTAAAAATATGAGGAATGTACCGAATCTAAATTTCGGTATACAAAAGTGTACCGAAATTTTGATTCGGTACATCTATTTTCTTTTTAATTTTGTACTGCACGTGAGAATAAAAAATAAAATAAAAAACAAGGTAAATTTTTTTTTTAGAAATCTTATGTGGTAAGATTTTTGTTTTTGATCTATTTCATGTGAAAAGGGACAATGAATCAAAGTTTTGTTTTCTAGGATAGCGTTGGATAAAGTGGATAGGATTAAATTTTAAACTATGTTAAGGAAGAGGTGTTCCGCAACAAAAAGTTAAAAAAAATGCATGTTTAGCTTTCTTAAGGAGTCTCAAGTCCTTGAGTTACATAGAATTGCTAATCTCTCCTTAAAAATGTAGGAAAGCTTAAAATGTAGACAAAATGAGTCTTAAGAAAGTAATTTTAAGCTTTACAAATGAGGTTTAATGGGTGTTCGGCAGAGATAGCTTAAGCCTCCTTAGAGCTCCTTAGAGCATTTACATCCTTGAAATTTTTAGAGTTTCTAATCTAACGTAGCAGTTTCTAACTCAGTTTTATAGATGTGGGAGAGTTTCTTATTTAGAAACTATGCATGAAAGTTTCTTATTATTAAGAAACTATTTATAAACTCTATGATAGCCAAATGATTGCCTCAAATTACTTCTCATTTTTAATTTATTATTAACGTGACTTAATAGAAACTCTAAACTTAATTTAAGGAATATGAGAGTTAGAAACTTTAGATATCATAATTTCTAAAAAGTGGTTAACAGTTATATAGAAACTCATTTGAGTTGCTGGGATGTAGATGCTCTTAGCACCCTAAGGGGTCTTAAACTTACCGAATAAGTATTCTTTTATAAAGCTTAAAACTACTTTCTTAATCATTTTTTTGTCCACTTTTCTTAAGTTTGTCTAAGATTTTAAGTCTTGATTCAACATGGCTTAGGCAATTTTTCAAGTTTATAGTCTTCTTATAAAAGTGATTCTTCAATTTTAAGCTTGTGACTCTTACTAAACACTCTCGAAGTGTTTGACAAACTTAAAACTCTTTAAATTCTTAAGAAGCTCTAAAAAACTCTATGTGCCGAACACTACATAGAAGGCCTACCCTTTTTTCTTTTGTAAAACTAAAATAATCAACCTCTTTTCCAATAATTAATTTTTTTTCTTACGAAAACCAAAAAAAATTCAACCACCTGCCCACAGCTTCGTCTGATCCAGTGTACATTTTTCCCACTTACATTTTATTATCTAATACAATGCACTTTCAAAAGCAGTGAGGTGTAACTTTGTTGGTTTGCGAGAACCAATTTTTGTTCCCTTTGTTGCTCCGCAATCCTTATTTGTCTTTCAAACTATCCTCTCAACCTCTCAGGACTAACAATTAAAGACATTGATTGATCCCAATAAGATAATCAACTAATTAAGCGTACGTCATTATGTTGTTACTAATTAAATATAATAACTGTCATGATCTCACGAGTGGCCTCTATCATTCTTACATCACGAAATTAACCCAAACAACCCTACTCTATGATTATATTACTTTCGGTTGGGGATGGGGTTTGGAGAGGACACGTGGATTTTGGCCAATGGAGTTTTTGTCTTTTGTTTAGTATTAAACAGGTCATGCCAACTAATTTATCCTGATGCCCAAATCCCAACTACTAACCTTGACTTAATTAACATTACCAGCTAAGGTTGTTAATAATACTTGGAAATACATATAATCACAGATCTTGTCTCTTCTTGCTACTTTGCTAGTAGTTTAACCAGTACTTGACATCTATTATCATCTTGTTTTTTTTATAAGAAAGATAGAAGTCCTACTAACTTTTATTTAATATTTTTAAATAATTTTTTATTCAAATTTTGAATTCATAATCTTTCACTTAAAGAGTATTACTTTTGTCACTATAAAAAGTTAATTATTATATATTATCTTCTTGTTGTTTTAATGTGGAATTGTGACATGCTAGAGAAGTTGGCTAGTAATTTGTTTCAGTTGGCATTACATTTCTGGGTTCCATAAGATAAGGCCCTTGAAATGTAGATTTTAATGAAGTTTTGAATAATGGAAAATCTTAATTAAGGCCGTTACCCGTAATTTTATCCGTATTGTATTTGATAATGCTTAAGTCAGCATTTGTAAGATTTTTGTTTTCATCCGCTTAACTGATAAGGATGCATATATAAAAGAAAGCGTCAGCTTATCGGACGAGTATATATATAGGAGCTATTTTCAATTGTTTTATTTGTTAGCTCTATTTTAAATTATATTTATATAAGTTATTAATTTATCGATAATTATCCATTATTTATTTTTATCCATTAATTTTAATGGACAATGATATAAGAATAAAGCTAGGGTGTGATGTGCTCACTGAGAGGTTTTGGTGAGCACAACTTCAAAAATATATTGGATTGGCTTCAAATGACAAATTTAAACCGTTGAAATCCATGTACTTCATGAGTGATGAATATACATGCAAATTTTTAAAGTTTCGAATTCATTTGCTACAAGATTTAGTCGAAAAAATAAACATTTTACAAGTTGTTTTATATATTTATTTTTTATTATTTCCCTCGACCACTTGATCTTGTAGCAAATGAATTTGAAATACATGAATTTTACAAGTTATATACATGCATCACTCGTGAAATACATGAATTTTAGCAGTTTTGATTCTTCATTTAAAATCAATCCGATATATTTTTGGAGTTGTCCTCACCAAACTTTTTTAATGAGAACATCACACCCTAGCTTTACTCCTAAATATATTAACTCATGACACCACCAACCTTTAAAATTTGTTTCTGTAATAATTTTTTTTTCTTTTTTTCTGAAAGACAAACAAGGGTGTCATAATCCCAGATTTCATTTTCCGTTATCAAATTTTATGTTCTATTTCAACGATTCGATCAATTTTAACAATGAAGTAACTGAAATCTGAAATTGATATGTATCTAGAAGAGCCCCACCCGATTTCCAAAAAAAAAAAAATGTATCTAGAAGAGAATATGTGCAGTAAAGTCTAACATAATGTCAAGACAGTCAATAATTGTTTTTATTAAGAGATTACTTCGGTTAAATTTTTGTATGCTTCCCATTTGATCTTTCGATTACCGGTCTGCAAATACTTTCTATCATGTCTCTATCTCTGTGTTGAAACACCAATAATTAGTGGCGAACACCAATTATTAGTCCCCTCCCCCACACCTACAAACGATTCACATCCTCTGAATTAACTCAAATTTTGTAAGATCTGGACCCTCTGTATGGTTTTAAATCCGCACTACTATTGAAGAACCCTATTGCGTTATAGACAGGACATAATAGATTCTGAATGTTAATTGTATGGTTCAAAAATTAACTAAAACGGTATGTTAATATGAGGATGCAAAATCCTTCCTTCCTCCGAACTTGGATCCTTTCCGGTACCGTAAAAAAAATCTTTTAACATTGCACGAATCTCAAAGTACAAAAATACTTTGCGCTATCCCAAATGGCACTGTTTTCTTTACGAGTGCGTATCCTCTGAGATATCTCAACTTTTGCATGACCGACGTGTCCGGTGCCTATTCAGAGATAGCGCAGGGTGCTGATATTATTTGAGCTTCGAAATTCGTGCAGAACGTATTTAAACGGCTCAGATTTTCCAAAAAGTCACACAAAATATGAGATATCTCAGAGGATTCGAATTCTTTCTTTACCCCCACCCCCCTCCACACACACACACACACAAACAAGACAAAAATTCAGGGTACTAGTTTTTATGACCTACATCTCTTAATGAGGACAAGCAAGAAATCTCAAAAGTACCCTAATTTTTTTTTTTTTGTACTCATATGCCCCTATTAGTTGCGTATGACTCTGAACAAGCTTTGTTTAGTTTTGTTTATAATTTAACACTATATGCAGCATCCCAGAGAAAAGAGAAGCGTATCTTTCATAGCATAATTTAATGATTTTATTTAATTTTAAATGTCAACTCAAATCATCTCATAAGTACCTCTCATACTCTCATTCACAAAAGCGTCTCAATCCAATGATAGTTTTTTTTTCAAAGACCTACATTTCTCATCAAGATATTAAAAATGGGAAGTTGTAAGCGGCTAAATTCAATGAATTGTGAAAATGATGTTCTATTAATATATATATATTTTTTACAATTGACTATTATCGTGCTAGAAATTTTCATTGCAATAAATTTGCATCCAAAATATTCGTCTGATCATGATGAATTAAATTACGTATGTTATATATTAATTTGCCAATGTTGTGGTTTCAATACTTAGACAACGTGGAATATTATATTAATATTTCCCTTAATTTTATTTGATGCCATAGAATCATATATCCACAATATTTAATTAAAAAAAAATTAAATTATAGATGTTCTTCTGTATTATTTAGATGAGATAGGCTGTTCATGTGTTGCATTTTAGCACAATTTGAAGATAATTTGTTCAACTATATAAATATTTAACAATTACATCGATTTAAGAAGTTTCTAAACATTACAAAATTCAAATAGTTTAAACATGGGTAAACAGTGTCTAAAATATGATGCCTGACCTATCTAAATGATAAAAATACATCTCAAATTTTAGATCTTTAATTTGGATTATACAAGAACAATCTTCAACTAGTTTAGATCAGTGTTGTAAACAATGGTATGTGCCTATCGAACGGACAGAGTATCGTCAAGCGATTAATCGGAAATAATTGGAAATAATTGATTATAATTGGGAATAATCTGCTGAATAGTCGAAAAAATCGGCCAAATAATTAAAAAAATCTATAACTGTTTGATCACAGCCAACGACTAATCGGCTGATTGATTAGTCTAAATGGCCGTTTTTTACAACATTGGTTTAGACAATGATGCACAACAACTCTAAATGTATGATTAAATTTTAACTGTTAATTACATATTATTATTTTAACAAAGTTGGATGGAGAGAACAAGTTGAATGGGAGGTGACATCAGTAATAGTAATTCGTAAAATATTAATCGTTAAAAAACCGTAGACAGGATAGTCCATAAAATAAAATTTTGGCACTGCAGGGGTATATCTGGAAATCAACATTGATTTATAAATGATTTCTCTACACGAAGCAGGGGAGGAGAGCCACACGAAATTTTAAAAATAATAATAAATGAACAGTGGTGTGGGTCACATAATGATTGTACCTAGCATTTGGCTCAATCAAAGTTTTCAAGCAAGTGATGCCTACCCAGATTGATGGATATAGATTTTTATTTAGGCATTTGAATGTCAAGGAATTAAATTTCTGTTTGTTTGATAAAAGAAAGCATGATTAGTCAAGATAAACGACAAAGGAAGGCATGATTAGTCATCTGTTAAGCACAGAATTTCCCATTGATTAAAAGTTGTGTAATTTGAAAGTGTCTTTTAATTGAAAGAAGATAAAACTAGAAGACGTACTAGCTCAGACATGATTGCTGACTTGGGTGGTGTGATGGTGTCGAGGGAGGTTTTGGTAGATGTTTATCTAAAGAAATAGTTCAATACTTGTAAACATGAATAAATTATTTTTTTTAAATTAAAATTTTTAAATTTTGACAAGTAAAATGTAATCCTACTGCAATATTAATATAGATAAAAATTTTTTAATAATAATCTTATCATTCATCAAATAACATTAAATTTACAATGATTCATGTATAAAATATTTGATAAAGTATCAAATAATATTAAAACTACATGTTAGATTTTAAATCATAAGCAAGCATCATGTTTATATAAATTTTTATTTTCTATTTTTTTTAACATGTTTTAAGAGAGAGTTCTTAATATTATCATAATTGCTATCCAGATATTTCAAGGTTCTAAATAGTGATCATCGTGTCACTATTTTTAAGGTCTGATAAAGCTATAACGCATCTATTATGCAGCTATACTATTTAGAATTCTAATAAAAGAAAAATGGATGATAGCATTACATCTTCTAAGATTAAAAAAAACTATAGCACAGCTATAATTAGTTATTTAAACCTCTAAGAAATTCTAATAAGAATATGTAAATCTAATAAGAATATGTAAATATGTTGCATCTATAAACTAACTGAGGGAGCAATAGCATAATATATAGCTGAAGGAGGCAATTGATCCCTAAAATAGGGTGCTAATTTCAGAAAAGTGAAAGAGGTTATTATATCAATAGAAGTCCAGCACCTCTTTTTCTCTGAACAGGAAATTGAATTTATTGATTATTAATTCATTGTGTTTATTTATTATTTTGCGGTCAAACACTTTCTCTAGGCATCGTGGTTGATTAAAGGATAAAAAGGTAATGGGGGAATAATGTTCAATTACTGCTGAGGCATGTGATTGTGACCCGCATTTAGGGGACGGAAAAGCTGGATGATTCTTTCTTTTATTTAGAGAAAATTGTTTACCATTGTAATGACTAATGAATGATCTCAATTCTCAAGTAGTAATTTCATGTGTTAATTTTGTATATATTAAATACTTGTAAAGTAAAGAAGACGGTTCTAATAGGAACCATAGAATAATGTTTTCTTCTTGGTCGATGTAATGTTCTTATAGGGACTCTTGATGTTGAACAAACAGCTTAAGAGTTCTGAGACCTATAAATTTTAAGGATAATGATTGTCATATTCATAAAAAAAAAATCAATTCTTTTCATTAAAATTTAAAAAATACTTAGTTTTCACTAAACACAAATAATCTTTCTCATTTCTCCTTTTTAATGTAATTTTGATCTTTTATTTGAGCTTATTATTAATATTTTTTTTGAA
Source organism: Carex pumila (assembly GCA_033356055.1). Lineage (NCBI taxonomy): Eukaryota > Viridiplantae > Streptophyta > Magnoliopsida > Poales > Cyperaceae > Carex > Carex pumila. Next base: position 10,083 of record JARJHM010000404.1, on the reverse strand, counting down.
TGGAATAACTAATTTATCATTCTCCTCAAACTAACACATTTAAAAATATATATATACATATGGAAATCTAACCTTTCAAATTTCAATGTCCACAAAGGAACTCTGTCATTTAACACATTTTTGCTGGCTAACTACGATCAATATTCTTTTACATTCTACTTAATAAAACTTTAAATGCTAATGTGTAAATTTAGCTGTTGAATTTGTATTGATAGAAATTGATTTACGAACTAGATCAATATTCATTGTATTTCCCAACTTCATAGCCATATAATTGTAACTTGCTATTACTTTTTAGTTGTTAGTACCCAAAAGAATCACATAACGATTGAAAGTTATCATAACCTCTTACAAGTAACTATATGGCTATGAACTCGTGAAATTTATGAAGAACGGGCAGCAATGAAAGTGGTACTAAAACAGAGGAAAAAGAGAAAGAAAGGAAAGGGAGTAATTAGATTGGATAAAAAGAGGAGGAAGGGAAAAATTGAAATCCACAGGGATATTTTGTTTAATTATTTTAAAAGATGAGTATTTTGTTTCATAATTTTCAAGATTGATTTTTTTTAGTTATCACTTCAAACTTCCATAATTTGTATTTTATCACCGTTTGGTGTAATTTTTTTTTTTTCACATGCGCATACTGGATCTGTGCACCACTTTTGTTTTGGTGTAAATTTTTGTTGAAGAGGGTTCAAATACCTATATTTTATATTTTCATTTATGAAGTTTAAACTATCGATCTGAATTGCTCAACATGATATCCATATTAAAATATGCTTGGAGACCAAATTTTATAATTTTTGAATTTTTTTTTACTATTTTTTCAAATAGGCACAAAATCATTGTTTTTTAACGGTTTGAAAATAGCGATTTTGTACCTACCTTAAAAAATAGTAAAAAAAATTAAAAAAATTATAAAATTTCATCTCTAGGCATATTTTAGTATGGATATTATGTTGTGCGGTTTGGATCAACAATTTGGACTTTGAAAACGAAGATATAAAATATGAGATATGATGAGATATGAAAGACATGAGGTATTGGAACCCTCCTCATTTTTTTTTTGACATAAAGTTTTTAAATTTTATTTTTAGAGGTAATTGCTATATATTTCCTCACAAGCTTTCTGAAAGTGGTCCTATGCTGAAATCAGACATTCGAGCTCCAACATATATCTCTTTGAAAGTTTTTCGTCCTTTTTTGTCTTCTTAATGAAGATGTTGTCTCTCTTTTGAGAAAAATTGAAATGTTATTGTCACAAATTCCACTTGGAAACTAATTTGGTTTGTTTCAATTAATATGGATGTGCATGAGCTCTGTATTTTTTGAGTAGTTTGCTTCAACTTTAAAAACATAGCGCATTTTCTATCCCACATAAACATACATTTAATGAGGAGTAATGAGGAACAACGGTGACTTGTCATTAGCAATTAATATTGCAATTATTGTATGAAAAAAGCTATTACCAAATGGAAACTTTTAATTGGCTGGCAGTATCATTTAAGCATAACATCCAAAGTACGGAAGAATGCATGTACTAGTAACATCTGCAATAATTGAATCAATTAAATTTTACTTTCCCATTTTTTATTCGGATCATGATAACAATTTTCACAGTCTCAATCTCGTAAAAAACCCCGCACAAATTGCCAAAAAAGTCATGAGGAGACCGCTCAATAATTAATACTCCGCAGAAACTATTAGTATTTAACTTGAAGTATCAAAATATTTATCTTGAATTTGCAAAGTATTAATCTCTATGCAATGATCTCTATTTATGACTGAATAAATCAATCCATCAATTGTCCCCGCACAAATTTTTTTTTTTTAATTGTCCCTGCACAACTGGGAACCATTAAATAAACAATCCCCTCATAAATACCTGTCAGTTATTCCCGCACAAAATTTCTTCTTTTTTTTGGATTGTCCCCGCACAACTGGGGACTATTAAATAAACAATCCCCTCACCCAATGATAAATATTTTATACTACATAGATAAATACTTCATAGACATAGCTGCAACTTTTAGTAAAACATCAATGATAAATACATCTCAAGCATAATGGTAAATACTTTATGCTACATTGATAAATACTTCTCAGACATAACTGTAACTTTTAGTAAAACATCAATGATAAATACTTCTGAAGTATAATGATAAATATTTTATGTTAGATGGATAAATACTTATCAGACATAATTACAATTTTTAGTAAAACATCAATAATAAATACTCCTCAGACATAATGATACATATTTTATGTTACATGAATAAATACTTTACAGACATAGCTGCAACTTTTAGTAAAAGATCAATGATAAATATTTCTTAAGCATAATGATAAATACTTTATGTTTTATGGATAAGTATTTTATGTTATATACAAAAAATACTATGTTATATGGACAGAGGTAATGAGATTAGTATAATTTTTTTTTTCTATGTACTTTCTCTTCTCTCTTTGTATTTGTTTTAGTGTCTACTGTAAAGGCGGGACTAAACTTTCAAGTTATGAAAATCAAACACATGTAGATGATTAATTATACAAAATTTTAATGTAAATTATGTGGTCAATTTTACAGTACACTCAATATTTTACTCTAAACTATATATAAAATATATAACGTCTCAGCTAATCAATATCAATACATGACAAAATCGAGCTTCCTGCTATCTAGTCGATCAAGATTTCATCACAAATCGAAACATGAAAGTTCCACACTAGCACTGGAATCAGACAATCTTTCTTATTATCTGGAAAAAAAAATAGCCATTAGCCATTAATCTCTCTTAATCACCTATTGTTGAAATAAGAGGCATGCACTTGGTGAGTTGTACACCTAATTTTACCAAATAAAAGCCAATACGCCCTTTTAAATGGTCCCGCTTTGAATTGTATATCTGCACAAGCTGAGTGTTCCTTTAACAAACACTATACAGTCTACATGAATTTGCTTTAAATGGTCCTCTGTATAATTGTAAGAATGCATGCTCACATGTCATGTTATCTAGCAATGTGATGAGATGAGACCTCTTGGCCCACGCACATCGATATCTACATCGCCCCCTCATCATTTGGAAACACTGTAGTACCAAACCACGCAATCTACAATTAGCCAGTGTTCTACTATGGCACTATTTTTGTGACAGGGTACAAATCTAGAATGAGATATAATTTTATAAGAAAATGACTCAAATGCCTCTATTTTTTGTGCCTATACCGTACCTCTATTTTTAATTTTTTAATAAATATAATTTAAACCATAAACGTCAAAATAAATCTGTTAGATGTGATCTACATTATTTTCTCTATTTGCTCATAAAAAATTCACATTTTTATTTTGTTTTTATGTGAACCAATCATTTGAAAAATTAATGTCAAAAAATTATCCACATTAGCATATTTTTACAACCTTTTGATAACAATCAAAACAAAGTTGAAATATTACAATTTTTTACACGTGCATAGATAAAATGATGTAGATCATATTCAATGGTTTTATTTTGACTTTTACGTTTTAAATTTTGAGTTATTAAATTTTAAAAAAATTGAGACATGATGGAGGCACAAAAAATGGAGGTATTTGAACCCTCCCCGTTTAATAATTATTTATTAAATTAAGTATATTTTTTCTATACTTTATTATGTATATTAGTATAGCTGTGAAGCATATTACACAAAATATGTTGTGCATTGAAGTATAACATCATAATTACTTTGAAACTGAAGCATATATTTCTAACTTTTATGGTAGAGGTATAATTTTAGAGATATACTTTAAAAAATATTTTATACGGGGCACTTAATCAACCAATTTCTAAAATATATATGCAGTATAAATTTTATTAATCATCAATATTTTGTAGTTAGGGTCGGAACTAGAATAGTGAGGTGAAGGGAGCTAAAAAATAAAGTATAGTGTAATTTTATTTTATAGAGGAGTTAAAAGTATTAATACATATAAAAATTATAAAATTTAATGGACAAAATTATAAATTTTCAATGGATGAGGGTGGCACAGCTTCCTTTTGATTATATTACCTTCTGCCCTTGTTTGCTGTTTGCACTAGTGTTATGAATATAAAGTAATAAACAAAAAAAATATACATATATGTATTATAATGAAATTATTTGAAATTTTATAGTCATATATTTATTTAGGCTATTGATATGTTTACTTTACACTAAAGATTAACTTATTGATTAATTAAATGATTACAGTTTGGCATATATTATTTCTTCAATTATGTAAGTCAAAACAATTTGTTGTGTGTATAAGATCCAACAATTAATCTAACTCTGATGTTTGAAAGTATTATAGATTTTGATTATAGATATCTACTATAACAACAAAATGTGATGAGATATGGTAGTCTTTTGCATAGTGACAAACGAATAGTTTGAGTTTGGTTCGGCGGAGTCAAAAATTTGTAATTGGAGTATAATTTGGGAATGATTCGGCACAACAAGGAAGCAAAAAAAAAAAATCGTGTTTTTTTTTGTATTTTTCTCGCAAATAATTGGTGATTCACGTTTTATTCGTGAATAAAATGTATTATATGTTTTTTTTTCGTTTTATTTAGAATTTAGTTTAAAAACATTTAAAAAAAACAAATAAAACGTCAATTATTCGTGTATGTACCACGTATATTGTTACTAAACATAGGTTCTCAGCCTCTCAAACAACAAGTGAGAAGCATAAAGGATCCAAAGTCACAAAAGAAAAAATCATGGACCATCGGTGGGCCCGGTATACTGCATAATAATAACAACCCCACTTTTACTATACCAGTATTCAGTAGAGAGGTACGTTCATGCTTTCATAACTGTCTTGTTCTGCTTACAGAACCAAAAAATATAGGGGAGGGACCCCCCTCCCAACCCCTCTCCATTCATCCATTTTTTATTGGCTGTATGCCTGTATCTACTTTTCAAACACAATTTGCCACTTTTTCTTTCCTCCTTTTGAAAGGCTGTGTATTATTTAAGTTCACATCATCCGTTCAACAGATACCGGTTAGGCAGGCACATAAAGTTCTCTGGTGAAATATACACACTTGGAGGATTTGTTAATACATATCATAATGTGATGACAACAAAAAATGTGGAAATAAATGAAAGATCCGATATATAATTAAATATTTTTTGGATAATTAATTAAATGTTTGCTTTGATTTGGTTTTGATTACGATTTTTAATAAAAGTTGGTTGGGATTTGTTATGGATATGATATAGAGTGAGGCTATGGTATTATGCATAGTGTGGATTAGTCTTTAGTATGAGTTAATATTTTTATTTTTGAAGTTGAAACAAACAATTAGAATTATTAAATATGATCTCTATCAAGTTTTACATTTTTTATATTTTTTTACTATTCTTTTTAGATAGATAGAAAATCACTACTTTATTTAAAAATTATAAACCATTCAAAATTATGAATATTTACCTATCTAAAAAATAGTAAGAAAATTATAAAAAAAAATGTAAAATTTTGCATAAAAGTATATTTTCATATAGAGATTATGTTGAAAAATTATTATCAACTGATTCAACTTGAAAAATAAAAATATTAATCTATAGTACAAACCAATCCGCATTATGCATAGTACCATTGCCTCATTCTACATTTATATATAATTACGAGTGAGGCTACGGTACTATGTATAGCATAGATTGGTATGTAACAAGTTTTGTTCTTAAAGTTTAAATAGTCAATCTAAAATGTTTAATATAATTTTTATATAAAAATATACTTGTGAACTAAATTTCACATTTTTTAGAATTATTTTACTGTATTTTAAATGAGTAAAAAAAATAACTACTTTTGAATAGTCTACAATTTTAAAATGTCAGGTCCATCAGACTTTTATCATTCAAAGGACTTGTTTTAGGTAACGGTGGGGTCCGCACTTCATTGACTCTTAGAGCCATCATTTCCGACAGCTGTGCAATTTCATAAAGCGAAATTTATTTATGAGTACGAGATTATACGGTGCGATTTGTGGAATTTCACAATTACGATAATGCATAGAATGTGTCGAAAAATGCTATTTGGATATAACATGAAAAATTCGATCGATGGAAATTTAAACGAGTTCGATAAAGTTGTTATTTTTTGTAGAGAGTACTATTAGTTGTTAATTATATAAAAGAAAATTAGACTAGCCCTTAACTACTAGAATCAAAATTAAATGCATAGTATATGTCAAATTAAAAATTAATAAAAAAAAAAAATCGGAAGTTTTAGATGCTCTTCTACATTATGTTTTGTACATCACAATTGCATGGTCGTAAAATATTGTAATCATATATATCCTGGAATGCTGAAAGCAACCAGCTATCAAAATATGGAAGTAAATCTGCTGTGATTCCAAAGGGATCCCCTGTTATTCCATATCCATCAATTTATCTGTTTAGAGATTCGTGCATAAAAATAAGTATTATTGAGATTTGTGCATTTCAAAAAGTAAAATGTTAGATTTGAAAATGCAGGTTTTGTGATCTCTTTAGAATCACAGCAGATTTATTTCCTCAAAATATGCCTACGAGCCTTTCCCCTCAAAAAAATAAAAGATAACAGCTATCAAAATCAAACATGACAACAGTGCATTACCAATTTACCATAATGATATTTATTGTATTGATTGTGTATTTGATTTTTTGTAATTTGAATATCACATGTAGTTTCTATATATGATTGATTGTTGCAAATTTTATATTATTTATCAATAGTACTAAATAATTAAATTTAATCGATGTTCAGCACCAAAAATGTACATTCATAAGTGGTGGTTTCATTGCAATTGAATCTCGTGTCTCTGAATCTCAATTGATGCTTTGACAGAGCAGTGAGCAGCACTTGGACTGCCAATGCTGATATCATAAAAAAGGTTTCTTTCTCATAAATTGCTTGGGGGCTTATGTCACAAAATATCTCATTTAAATAGAGAAAGTAATGAACTGTTGATTCATGGTTGTAATAAGCTCATCTTTTATTTTCTTTTTTTAAAGAGACGGATGTTTAATATTCATAAAAGACATCCAAAAAGATAGAATCCGTAGTTTACGGGAGCTCTTGATTCGAAAAAAATAAACAGAGAGAGTAGTCTAATGAGTTGAGATTAATTCCAGAGATTAAAATTTGATGCCTATTAAACATAGAATGTATGTTTTTGAGATTCGTGTCACAATTAACGACAGTCTGAATTTAATAATCGGTGATCCGATTTTTTCTATTGACATACTGATATTTGATCAAAACGTAATTTATCAAGAGTAAGGCTAACGCATAATGTATATTAATATGTACTATAGATCAATAGCTTATTTTACAAAATTTAAATAGTTGATCTGAATCGATCAATGTGATCACTATATGAAAGTGTACTTGTAAATCAAATTTAACATTTTTTAGAAATTTTTTTTACTATGTTTTAAATAAATACAAAATCACTTGATCTTAATATTCTAGATCAACCAAAAATAGTGATTTTCTATCTATTTATAAAAATAGTAAATATTTTTTATAAACTATAAATTTAGTATGTAAATACATTTTCATATAAAGATTATGATGAATAATTCAAATTAACTATTTGAATTTTAAAAACAAAGATGTTAATTCAAAGTACAGACCAACATATGCTATGTATAATTACCATAATCTCACTCATTTATCATATATATGTGTGAACAAAAGTACTTTTAGAAACTTGACAACATGTGGATGCTGGACACATTCTCATCAAAGATTTAAATATATTTAAATTGTGTAGTAGGAATAACATGCTAATTTTGTGTAATAAAACACTAATTTAGCATCATTTTTTATCTCCTCTTAAGTGTTTGGAACAGCTTGTCATTAAAAATATTGATGCTACCTAAAACATCACTATTAGTAATTAAGATATTACCCATTTTCTTATTTTTAATATTTACAAGGTCTGTTTTTACTAATGAAATACAATCACAATCATAAAATAAAGATAAACAGTAACAAAGTAGTAATAAAAATAAAAGTGATTTCTTCTATAACAAGAGAAAAAAAACACCGCAATTATATTCTTCATTTACGAATAAATATTATAAACCAAACGATGTACACATATTGCATTTATTAGTCATCCTATCATATCCCATGAAAGAGATTTGATCTGATAGTTGACACATTTATAAAAGAAAAAAAAAAGAAAGGATAATGATCAAATCGAATTTGTATACTGGTATTTTATAAGAGCGAATAATGGTAACGGACAAATCCCCTGGTACGAAGGCAAGGATAGAATAGAGTAGTTAGACGTATGGGAATCAATAAACTATTAAAGAAAATAACATGCATGGGGCCTCTTTGAATGCCTTGTCTCAAAGAACGGTAGCATCTCTCCTTCTCCTTGGCTCCTTGCATCACATTGGTTCAGTTTCTTGTATTTTATACCTCTTTCTTACTATTGGTTTGGAAATTTCCAGTTTGCCACCCTGTTTTTGACGATGATGTATTATTTCTTGATTTCATCTATTTTTTTATATATATTTTTTTTAAGAAAAGGCCCGTAGGCATGAAATTTTCTAATTTTTTTCTTGCCATATTTCCACAAAAAAAAAACATTAGTTACATTTTTGGAAAATTCCGGAATTACGAGGTCCGTAGCTGCATAGATATTGATTTCATACTTTTTTCGTTGCGCATATTATATTTGTGGACCTGATAATTCTGAAATTTTCTAAAAAAAAAAGGTGGCTATTGGATTTTATTTTTTAAAGATGGTAAAATGAAAATTCGGTGAAATATTCTCTATTTGCGCTCTTACAAACATCATGAGAAATTTCAAATAATTACAGTTAGTCTATAAAATTTATTAATTAATTGGAAATTATTTTGAAAATGCTGGGAAATTCTAGGAGGCTATAACTTATTGATTACAATAACATACTTTAGGATAAGTGTTTATCTTCAATTGAAGAAGTTTTCACCTATTATATGCTGCATTATATTTTGATTTATATAATTTAATTTTGAATTATATTCATCAAAAAGAAATTGTTCGAAACAAAATTGGTACTAGAAATTAATTTCAAATAATACTCATAAAATACATTGAGGTAAATAAGACAGTGTGCAGTGTGCACTATGGTGCTAGCAATCATATTATGATAACCACCACAACCCTTAATTGAACGTAATTATTTACATTGTCAGTGAGGTACTGAGGTTCACACGCTGCGTTTGAGGCCTGAACAAAATCCAGTCCGTGTAACGTGGGCCATCTGTGGGCCCAGTCGCACGTGTACACCGTTGGGCCCATTTATGATATAGTCGTTTCTGTCAAGCGTGGCGATATTTTAATGGCCGAAGCGACAAAGCAGGACCCTAGAGGGGCAAAACGGTAAAATTCACTAAACGACAAAGAAGGTCGCTTATCACTAAAAGTAGTCGATGAAGACGTTACACAGAAACGGAGAGGTTGAGGTGCTGAAAGGGAAAGGATAATTTAAAAAATAATTGAAGGATACGACGAATCCAATTAATTGATCGCGTATGATTGGATGACAGGTAGGTCCAGCGAATATTCAAAGAGGGGGACCTACATCCCTAAACTCTCGGAACCACAACCATTCGGTTCGTCGGTCACTTGTAACAGGTCTATTCTCAACTTGGAAAAATTGCCGACATTTTTTATTTTTTTATTTTTAAAATCCATATTAAAAAAAATCGGAAAAATCATTTTTTTTTAACGCGGCAGCATTTTTTATCTTATGATTTATCTTCTTGTTTATGTTAGAGCACATTTTATAAGGATGAGTTTAAGACCATTCATTCTTATAATTTTAAAATATATTTGTTAATTTTGTCGAATTTTAACTTGGAATTAGGACTGGCAATGAGCCAGCTCAGTCTGAGCTAGACCAAACTCATGACTCACTTGTTTTAGTAACGAGCGAGTTATGAGCGAGCCAACATTCGGATTCGAACTAAAAAAGTGGCTCGTGGGCCAAAAGTCCAATTGTATCTAATATAAAATGAATTACTATAAATTAAGTTTGTAATTAAATTCATAAATACTAAAATACTAAATCTTT